>CAUYON010201556.1:0-64472 GCA_963573935.1 Arctocebus calabarensis | reverse complement strand
TGGTAAATAATCATTAACTCAAAGTTCAAACACCAATTGTATGCCATTATTATGCCAGTTAAAAAACAGCCCCTAGCTCCTATGAGGCTCCCATTTTAAAAACTGGGCAGCACAAAATAAATAAATGCAAAGTGGAAATAAAGTCTATTACTTTATTAATAGTAATAGAAAGTAATAGAAAATGACATGGTGGCTCAGTGCCTGTGGCTCAGAGGGCTAAGGCACCAGCCATGTACACCTGAGATGGCAGGTTCGAAACCAGCCCAGACCCGCCAAACAACAATGACGGCTGCAACCAAAAAATGTCTGGGCATTGTGGTGGGCACTGGTAGTCCCAGCTAATTGGGAGGTGGAGGCAGGAGACTCGCTTGAGCCCAGGAATTGGAGGTTACTGTGAGCTGTGATGCCACTGCACTCTATCCAGGGTGACAGATTGAGGCTCTATCTCAAAAAAAAAAAAAAGAAAGAAAATGACATGATGTAGGGTGCTATATTGTATAGGCTGTCATCTGAAAGGAGAACCACATACATTAAATGAGAAAACATACTGAAGGAAGATTTGGGATGATGTTGATGAGTTAGGAAACACAACCCTTACCCCAATGTGACTTGCAAAGAAAGATATGACTCTCCATAAAAAATATACAATTAGCCAGATGAGGTAGCTCGTGCCTGTAATCCTAGAACTGTGAGAAACTCCTCGCTTCAGCTTAGGACTTCAACACTAGCCTGAGCCAGAGTAAGACCCTGTCTCTCTGTCTCTCTACTAAAAAAGAAATAAAGAAAGAAAGAAAAATAGAAAAATTAGCTGGGTGTTGTGGTAGGCACCTACAGTCCCAGTTACTCAGGAGGCTGAGTCAAGAAGATTGATTGGGCCCAAGAATTTGAGGTTGCTGTGAGCCATGATGCCATAGCACTCCACCCAGGGCGACAGAGTGAGACTTTGTCTCAAAAATAAATAAATAAATAAAATTAGCTTTTTGAGTTCATTCTCCTTTACTCACCTCACCTTATTATTAGAACTTCTACTTAAAGTATTTACGACTAAGATGGTATTCATATCAGAATCCTCTATTTTCTACCCACTACGAGTGTCTACATGGAGAATCTCTTCTAACATCAAACTATCTACTTAATTGTGGAATTCTTCAAACCGACAAATATTTTCATTTAATAATGGGGTTTGTTTTATTCTTAATTTTAGCTTTGTTTGGGTTTTTTCTTATTTTATTTTCTTCTAACTTTCAGTTTTCGGTGTTTAATTCACTCAATAACTACTATTTGTTTAAGGGGAAGTGCTTCGTTTTATTTGTTTGTATTTTTGGTTTTTGTTTTTGTTTTTTTACATTCCTACCAGAGAGCTGGCATGTGTACCAGGTTGCATGTGAGTGTCTGTGTGTGTACCTGTTTTGATACAAGCAATTGTTACCATTCTTTTAACCAGTACAAATCCTTATGCCTTAACGAGCTGTCATCACTGGGGGAAGCTCTCATCTGTCTGTGCCCAAGATATTCGGCACAAGTTGAAGAAAGAGAAACCTCCATATTCCTGTGCAGACTTGTCTCCTCTTATCTTGAAATGCCTCGTTCAGTTACGGCAGGATGCACACAGCAGTGCGGGAAGAGGGATGACAGGTGGCACCGAGAGCCATGACAGTGTGGCAGAATAGGATGTCATGTGGTGCCACTGGTAGTTTTTACCTCAGCCACTAGAAAGCCAAGCATCTCGACGCTAGTCTAACAGAATCTCCTCTCTTCCTTCCCCTGTGTTGTAGCCTCGCTGTGGTTATGGCTTTCTATTGCATTGCCCTGACCCTGAAAGACCCCGGTCAGCTTTGCTGAGTTCCTGCTAGCTTTCCCTTTTGCTTCCCTATGGCATCCTCATGCCACCCCTCTGTCCTTCGTATCTCCTCCCACTCATCTACTCCTGGAATCACATCTGTCTGTGAAACCTTTCTCCCATCCTTAGGTTTTTCTGGGAACAAATTATTCAAATATAAATGCTGTTTTGACAAACAAGTTTGAGTTCAGTATATGAGTACATGTGAAACAAACCAAAGATCCAACGTCCACACAAGAACAGGAAAGAATACCACAGGTGGCGGGCAGAACTAGAGAAAAATCACTGCAAAAAAGCAAGCTGAAAATGCCAAGCCATGCACCAGGGGCTTCCCCATCGCTCAGAGTGAGAGGTAGGCCTCGCTTTCTCATCCCAGGTTCCTCTCTGGCCCTGCTCCTGGCTCACCCCCCGACAGCCACACTTGGCCCCCTTGGTTCTTGAACACCAGCCCTTTCTGCCCCAGGTCTTTGCACCTGCTGTTCCCCCTGCTTGGCCTAATCTCTTTCCAGGTGGCATTTCTTCCTCCCTCTCCTCCTTTGTGTCTGTGCTCAGATGTCATCTTTTCCAGGAGGCCTTCCTGATCACCCTGTACAAAACAGCAACACCCTCAGTGCTATCCCAGGACTTCACATCCCCCTTAATTATCTGATCGCTCTCCACAGCACCTCCCACCTGAATAGATCCAATTTTTTTTTTTTTTGTACAATGCCTGGCTCAGCCCTCTACGTTACACACTCCATGACAGCAAAGCCACTGTCTGTTTAATTCTATCCCTAGGACAGCAGTCCACAACCTTTTTGGCACCAGAGACTGGTTTCATGGAGGAGAATTTTTTCAAAAACTGGGGCAGGGAGGGGCAGGGATGATTCAAACACATTACATTTATTACATACTTTATGTCTATTGATATTATTATTATGTTGTAATATATAATAAAATAATTATATAACTCTCCAGAATGCAGAAGCAGTAGGAGCCCTGAACTTGTTTTCCTGCAACTAGACGGTCCCATCTGGGGGTGATGGGAGACAGTGACACCTGAAGTGTGTTACTTAAATGTCCTCGACTCCACCTCAGATCATCAGGCACCGGATTCTCATAAGAAGGCACAACCCAGACCCCTCACTTGCAGTTTACAGTGGAGTTCAAGCTACTATGAGAATCTAATGCCATGGCTGATTTGACAGGAAGTGGAGCTCAAGTGGTGATGCCAGTGATGGGGAGTGGCTGTAAATACAGATGAAGCTTTGCTTGCTCACCTGCCTCCCCCCTCCTGCTGTGTTGCCAAGTTCCCAACAGACCGTATACTGGTACCAGTCCATGGCTCAGAGCTTGGGGACCACAGCCTGGAACCTAGAACAGGGCCTGGCATGCCATAGTGTTAGTCTGCAAAGGCCGCCAAACAAAAGACTATAGATGGGATGGCTTAAACAATATATATTTGTTTCTTATAGTCCTGGAGGCTGAAAGTGGGAATACAGGCAAGGCGGGTTTCTTTCAGAGCTCTCTTTTCTTTCTGTGCTCACATCACCTCAGAGAAAGAGGAAGTAAGCTCTCTGCTGTATCTTCTTATGAGGGAACTAATCCCAAAGCCCTAATCTTGGCTTTTTTGATGGAAAAACTATGAACTTAATGTAGAATTTTATGGAATAGAGAGCCATAATGTGGATTACCCTTGGAAAAACTCTGCTAAGTAAAAGAAACCAGTCACTAAAGACCACCTAGGTTGTATGATTCGTTTTGTATAAAGTGTCCAGAATTGGTACATCCATAGAGAAGGGGTTGCGGGGAGAGAGAATGAGGAGTGACCGCTCACAGGTCTCGGGTTTCTTCAAGGGATGATGACATGTTCCGGAAGGAGATAGTGGTGGTACTCTCCCAACATTGTGAATATTCTAAAATCACTGAATTGTATCCTTTAAAATGATAAATCTTATAGTATGTGAATTGTATCTGAAAAAACATGAACACTGTGGCTGACATAAATACGAAAGCTTTCCCTAGACGGCCATGTGCAGAACCCCTCTGTGCACAAAACACTCGAACGTGACTACCCGTGGTTTTCCATGGGCAGCCTAGCTTGTTTCTATAACCGTCTCCTGACATTGCTCTCAGTCAGCTACCAGAATGTTTGCTCCCAAACACATACATGAACAAGATTAAGTCTAAATTTCCTGTCAGAACATCCAAGGTTTTCTTCTCATTCTCATCTCTCAAATGTTCCCCAACTGGTGTTCCCACCTTGCACCTCGCCTTCCAACCCCAAGCACTCACTCACATGGCCCGTGCACATACATATGTCCCTTCCTTCCTCTGTGTCCATTCCTCCTTCGGATTCAACCCTGGTGTCCTTGGTCAGGAATGCCCAATGCTTCAGGAGGCCTCAGTGCTGTCTGTGCCCTGGCCCACTCTGACATGTCTCCTCCCAAGTCTGTGGTGGCCAAGTGCAGGGCGCCTGGGTCCCCAGCTCCAACATCTAGGCCTGATTCAGAGACATCCCTTTCAGGGCTGCCAGACATTCTAGTGGGCCACTTGGAATTTATCCAACAGACTAGACAAATGACAAAACTTCCCTTCTCTTTGTGCTAAGGTAGATACAATTGCTTACATTTTATTTTTAGTTACATTAAACATGCTTTGGGAAATGATGTCATGTTTCTGAGTTAGCATTCCTGCCTTTGTGACTTCCAAAGAGGGCATCTGAATTCCCTAGAGCGCTATAAAATGTATGAGAAAATAGAATTGTACAAACCTTACATTATGCTTTTAAACCTAGTGGTAATTTTAATGAGGATTTGTTGATCGGTTGCCAAAAATTCTGTGTTATTCCAAGACAACTTTTTCAAAGCAAAGTTAACCAGCACAGGCCTTGAACATAGCCATGATTACATATGTCAAGCATGTGAACCGAGGGAACTTTGCATGAGAAAAGAAAAATATGACTCAGGCCCTCAAATATTATAAAGGTGACACATCTTGAGTTGTATCAGCTATTTCAGGGAATAATAAACCCATGTGAGGTTTCTGAATTCCACTTACAATTATAATGACCTTTGATTAAACATCCTCCTTTGCTACATTTTATAGAAAATATGGAAATAGAGTAAACTGGTTACAGCAGCACATACATTAAATAAGTTAATTCATGCCAATAATCAGTGTATTTGAATGGAGTCACATCCCTAAATACAATAGTAAGAAACAGAAGACAAAAACTTATAAAATTTTCCATCATAAAACTGATTAAATTGAATGCTAAAAAGGAAACAGTAAGAGCAGGGAACATTATAACACACTATACTTCCTTCTTTTTTTTTAATTTTTACATATACATGTGTTGATTAGGTTTCCACTTTTTGCCTTCAGAGAATTTAAAAGGCTTAAAATTTAATAACAATAACAATGTTTAAGATAACATTGTTATCTTAAAGGGGAGGGGTGAGGCTGGGAGGTGGGAAGCTATCTGGTGGGATGTCACCTAATGTGCATAATGCAATGGTGCATTTCAAAACTATTAAGGGCGGAGTAAAAATGTCTTACCACAACAAATAATTAAGTAAGGTAATGGTTATGTTAACAAGTTTGATGTCAGCTTTCCACATTGTATATTAAATCAGCACACTGCACCCCATAAATGCATTAATGTACATAGTTCGATTTATTAAAAAATTAAAAAATTAAATATGTTTTAAAACATTCAAGTTATGAATTCAGAAAAAAATATATAATACACTATAATTTCTTTCTTTGTTCCAAGTCTTTCAGCTACTGCTGTGCTTCCAAATACTTTTCCTTCTGCTTTGTCTTTTATTTTCCTGACTCACTGGTGTTCACTTTCTACTTTCTCCCTCGTCCTGCTCCCTCCTATGGTAGTGAATCAGGGGAGCTGGGAGGAGTGGACACGTCACTGCTCCAGGCTGGCTTCCTCACCAGTCCGACGTCACACCTTTCTTCCAGGTTACTGTGAGGTGGAACGAGTTGCTGGCCTGACTATGTGATGTGATATCACGACATGTGGTTATAGGACACACAGTTCCGTGCTCAGGCAGGAGTCATGAGATGAGGTCTTTTTTCTCACTCTCAGCCTCTTCCATTCCCTTCTCACTGGCTTTGGCATGTAGACACTCAAGACCAATGCCATAAAAAATGTGAAGTAGGCAAAGAGTGTCTTGAGCATCTTAAGCCTCTTTACTTCACTTCATCTCCCTCTCCTGAGGTGCCCTCCCTTCCCTCCACCCTGTCCCCTACTCTGCTAACATCAGTAAGCATTAGGGTTTGCCGTTGAAGGCCTTGTACAGGTGCCCTGCCAGGGGCTGAGAAGCCCAGGATAATGGTGATAATAACCTGCCTGCAAGGAGCTCAGAGAATGTGAGGCTACATCACTTAATAAATACAATTTCTATACGGACAGAAGAGAACTAAAATCAAGAAAAGCTATCTAAGTCATCGGTTGCTGCCAAATGCACAAATGCTGTCTCCCAGTAACGGGGCTTTCCTGGACTGCCACCAAGCCTTTATGCCCCCACCAGAACAGAGACTGCCTTCCAGTTGATTTTGTATCTGGAATGAATTCTGGTTTTCTCTTTCCTTCCCTAATTATCTTTATTCCCAAGCATGCTGCACAGCTCACTTGCAGCCAGATCTACCTGTGACATTGTGTCACTGGTTCTCCTTTCCCTTTCATGCATGTGTGTGTATGAGTGTGTTTACAAATAGGACTGACTTCCCCCCCACCTCTTTAGACCTCTTCAGAAAGGATAACTAAGGTGGGGCAACTGTCCTAGCACTCACCATTCTCAGTGGCCGTGGACATGCCTTTGATCACTGCTTTCTTCTTTACACAGAGAGGAAACTAGAGGGTATTCTTCACAACAACACTCTCCCAAGTATTACTTGTAACAAAGGATTTTAATTTCTACTGCTGTAGGGTACTTAGTTCATATTTAGGAAAGTTAGCCCCCCAACTGCTTCTGAAATCATATCCACAAAGGCACCTGCTCATTTTAAGCTGCAGCTTGGATGATGAGAAACTCGGAGTCCTGCCTAATAACAACAGTAGCAATGACAATAATACCTGCCATTAATACCGCACTTAGTTGCACCATTTATTTAATCTTAAATACTTTATAAACACTATCTTCTTTAGTCTTCACTAAAATCCTAAAGGCATTTTTATTCCTATTTTACAGATGATGGAAGAGAGATTCAGAAAAGTTATAACTGCTCAAGAACACATAAGGCCTACAACTGACTGTGCTCAGGGCAAGCTCGAAGCCTGGGTTTTTAATCATTTTACATCAGTTATGGACGTAACTAGAGATATTCACACTGAAGAAAACACAACCCATGGAGGCATGCCATGCTTTTTAAATTGGAGAATGGCTTTTTCTATAAAAGTTGTTGTGGCTCCACAGATAGATATTTTGGGGGTTAATTATAATAAAAAATATTTCAACAATTAGAACAATACTCATTTTAATTCATTGATCATCAAACATGTGCAGAATCCTTCACACTCATACCATCATACTTTGTATTCAATTTACAGAGAACCCTGCAAAGGAGACATTATTTTTCATAATCATAAATCAGAAAGGAAAAGTAATTTGTCTAAGGTGTCCTTGCAAAGCCAAATATCAGGATTGGAACTGGGTCTCACCTAATTTCCCCTGTACTGTGCTGTTCCCAGCTTTGAAGTAAAACAATTGCAATCAACACTTTGCTTGAGATTCTAATGATCATGGTGATGATATGTTCATTAGGGCCAACAGCGTCCTCAGTTCTACCCTAAGAGGTTATCACAATTTTATATTCTTGAATGTAAGCATCACAAAGCACTCTTTCTCTCTCTCTCTCTCACACACACACACACACACATAGGAAAACACTTCTACTAAATATACAAGATAAATGTACAAGTATAAGTTACAGAATAGAGAAATATACATTCAACAGAAAGGATGTGATTTTATAATTATCTACTTCTATTCAGTTATTTATGGTCAATTGAGTTATTTGCCTAAAAACACATTGCCTTTTTTTAGTTTTAAAGTGATGTCTCAGATAAAAGTCCCAGACCATAATTTAATTAACATTCTCCACTTAGAATTAATTGAGAAATATGAGTGTATTTATGAAAAATAAATGGGAATCTTGTGGGTTTTGGCATATTTTACATTTAAATATTTCTTGTTTATATTCATTAAAGATTTCTAAAAATAAAACACACAGTTCTTCATTTAAATCTGATTTCTAAATATTTGGACTTGGAATGGTATTGCCAATGAATAGTTCAAAGGGCTACATTATTTTATTTTTGTGTAGCGCCATTGACACAATAACTTGGAAAGATAAATCACAGAAACCATGTCTATGAAATTATATACATAGGCTGGTGAAGAATAACACTTTATCTATTTGCCTATTATTAAAAAAGGAGCATTCTACAGCTTCCCTCATCTAGGAGAAATTATAAATGGCTACACACACTTGCTGTCTTGTAGAACAATTATAGTAGTTGGCAGGCATCCACTACTGGAGGGGAAACAAAGACAACGCCAGTCAGAAATAGGTCAAGGGAGTTTTCAAAGGAAAATTGGGAATGTGTCCAGAAAGAACAAAATGGATTTTACGTGATTACTACCAGTGAATAGTAGCTTTATCAATTAAAATCCTACATTTTAATTGTATATAAAGCCAGCACATTGTACCCCATGATTGCATTAATGTACACAGCTATGATTTAATTTTTAAAAATCCACACAAAAAAAATCCTACATTTTGCTCATTTTCTACAGTATATCAAATTTTCTCTTGGTAGAATTTAATCAGTTAAATTAGATAGTTACAAAATGATATCACTTGATTGAGTTCATGAGAAGATAAATTTTTTTTTTTAAGTAAATGAATTCTTGAGACTCACCAGGACGAAATTTTTTTTTTGTAGAGACAGAGTCTCACTTAATTGCTGTCAGTAGAGTGCTGTGGCATCACACAGCTCACAGCAACCTTCAGCTCCTGGGCTTAAGCGAGTCACTTGCGTCAGCCTCCCAGACAGCTGAGACTATAGGTGCCCACCACAATGCCCAGCTATTTTTTTGTTGCAGTTGGGCTGGGGCTGGGCTTGAACCCACCACCCTCGGTATATGGGGCCAGCGCCCTACCCACTGAGGCACAGGTACAACCTGGAAGGAATTTTTTAATAGGGGAAGCAAATAAAAATATACAAATATACATTTTATCTAGAAATTAAATAAACCTGAATCTAAACAAACCATGCTTCTTTGTTATTTCTTTAGTGTTTATAAATATAGAGGCTAAGTAATTTACATAAAGAACTCACCAACTTGAAAAACATTTACGTGAAGAGAACGTAGCTCAGAAAACATGTTTAAATTCATTGGTAATTAAAATTATGATACATGTGTTTGACTTTCAAGCTTTTGGTAACTTTTCTATTTTCTGAATATTTTTAATCTTTGGTTTAAATGATGTGAAGATATTACAGATACAAAATAAATATTCCAAGTAATAAATGTTGGTCATTCTCAGCAAACCTCTACTTATAAGTGTTCAGCTACACTAAATGTGGTCTTTTAGATCCATTCCCTCCTCTTGGAATCTTAACCCAAGTCCTTATGGTCTCGGCCCCAGATGTTTTCACTGTCCCAAATCCTTTCCTCTCCAATCAATCCTTTATATTGCCACTGAATTATTCTATAATCAAGTACAATCCAATCCTTCCCCAGCATAAAGATATTTAGTACTTCGAGATACCTGCACGGTGAAGTCCAAATGCTCACGTTCTCACAGCCTTGGGCCTGTCTCTCCTTCCTGAAAGGCCCCAGAGCTCTGCAGGCATGTTCAAGCTTTTGCACTTTTTTTTGCACCTTCCTCTGTACATGCTGTTTCCTCTTGTACCACTCACCTCCCCCTACATGTTCAACTTTTCACCCATTCTTGATGACCCTGCTCGAATGTCACTTCAGTTATGAAGCCTTCTATCTGCACCACATGCTATTTAAGGAAAAAAAGGAATGAATCTAGGACAAGCAAGGTGATGTGTCCTCTGAATACTTTGTATATCCGTCTATCCCCGCTCATTCTATATTATGTAAACCACTTAATTACGTGGCCATGTCCCCCCATCCCCACCCCCAGGAGACAGTGAACTTCTCGAGAGCAGGACACAGGTCTCTAAATCCCTTGTCCACACCACCACTCTCTCCCCAACTGCAGTGTCTGGCGCAGAACCTAGTAAACACGTAGAGAGAGAATAAAGACTATAATAAGCAAGAGGGGCTCAAGATCTTTCTCTGGAGAGTTGGTAAAGAGCTAGATTGTTAGCCTTGAGTCATGTGACAGGGGAATATGGATCTTACATGCAAGTGGCTAATTGCATGAATGGGGTGTTGGAAACAAGCACTCCTTCACATTTCGGGAGGTAGTGATAGAAGATATCAGAGGTGGGAAGACTCTTAATAACTGTTTTCTACCCTCAATCAGTGTTAAACCCAAAGAGCAGAAAGCTGTCTCTAGTGGAGCCAATGCAATGTGACTTCCATCTTCTTGCACATCTTCAGCATTTAAATTCCACTTACAAGTGATCACATAGAAATGAACTATATTTACTCCTAAACTGCAGACAATCCCTCTTAATTGCAACCTCTCCTGTGTCACTCTACGTTCTGTGTCATTCACTACCAGTGTGGGAATGCAGTGATGTTCACATGTTGGCTTACTCATGACCTCTCATGGTCAGCACTTTGCCACTCCTGTACGAATTTAAATTAGGAGAAGAAAAGGAGTCCTTGCTCCCACCCCTAGTCCCATGGGTCCAGGTGGTGACAGTACCACTGCTACCTCTTTCCCCAGGTTCCAGGCTGCTTTCTCCTGGCTCCTCTTCACCCTTGTACATAAACCTTAATTGACCCCAGTTTGACTGTGGGAGCCTGACTCTCAGGCCACTGGACACATGTGAGTATGTGATCTGCGTGTTCTACTCAGGAGAGAGAAGGGGACTCAGACACACTTATGACGAGTAGCAGCAGGCCTGATGGGAAGAAGACACCACTAAGCAGAAATCAGGGTGCATTTCTTCCTTCCCTCACTAAATTCCCTCACGTGCACATTGAAAAGTGATCTCTTGTCCAGGTGCAGTGGCTCACACCTGTAATCCTAGCACTGTGGGAGGCCAAGGCAGGTGGATTGTTTGAGTTCAGGAGTTTGAGATTAGCCCAAGCAAGAGCAAGACCCCATCTCTGCTAAAAATAGAAAAACTTGCTGGGCATAGTGGTGGATCCCCGTAGTCCCACCTACACGAGAGGCTGAGGCAAGAGGATAGCTTGAGTCCAAGAATTTGAGGTTGCTGTAAGCTATAATGACGCCTCAGCACACTACCCAGGGTGATAGAGTGAGACTCTGTGTCAAAAAGAAAAGAGCGGGGGGGGGGGGGGAGGAGACGGGAGGAGAGGAGAAGAGAGAAGAAGAGAGGAGAAGAGAAGAGAAGAGAAAATTGATCTCTTACCCTTTTAAAACCGGCAGAGACAGGAACCAGTGACCTTTCCCAAACCAGACACAGGCTACAAATTCTCAACACAAAGGCTTAGAATCACACAGACAGACAGAATTTTCTACATCTTGGGACCCACAGTTGGAGCCCAGGGCAGGGAGCTGCAGGAAACCAAGTTGGCAGGGTGCTTTTTAACCATCCTTAAAGAAGACCACCAATTGTCAGGAGGCATCTTATTGCATTTTGAGCATTCTTTTTCTAAAGATGCTGTGTGGCATTCACCAGGGTTCTACCTGGGCCCTCTCTTTACATCTTGTACTTCTGATGTGACAGCTGAAGAATCTAGATAAGCTCCTGCCCAAAGCAGATTATTAATTGCAAAAAAGAAAATTCCCCCAAAGCAACCCAGTGAGATTAGACAGCTGAGTTTTCAATTAACTGCTCACTGGGCTGGGACAGGGGCACGCAGCACCTTTCCTGCAACACCTGCATCATGGCAGACATTTGGAGGTGTGGGAGAAGCTCACACACTTAGAAAACACATGCCTTCCATGGCTGGACTTTGCACTGGCTTATGGAGGACAGAGTCACAATGACAAAGGTACCTTTTCTGGGGCACTCACTTTGTGTTAAAATACTCTACTAAGTATTTTATATTCATGATCTGTGATCTCGCATTGTTGCAGAGTTATTTTCCCCATAATAGGAGAAAAGTAATTTATTCAAAGCCACATGACTAGCAAATGGCAAAGCTGAGATTCAAACCAAGCAGGTCTGGCTCAGAAATTTATACTCTTTCCATTACATAATCTTCTTTGTTTTTTTGTTTGTTTGTTTTTTGAGACAGAGTTTCACTCTGTCGACCTGGGTAGAGTACTGTGCTGCCATAGCTCACAGCAACGTCAAACTCTTGGGCTCAAGCCATCCTCTTAACTCAGCCACCCAAGTCGGTAAGACTATAAGTGCCCACCATGACACTTGGCTAGTTTTTCTATTTTTAGTAGAGACAGGGGTCTCCCTCTTGTTCAGGCTGTTCCTAAAATCCTGAGCTAACCTAATCCTCAGGCCTCTGCCTTCTAGAGTACTAGAATTACAGATGTGAACCACCATGCCCTGTCCATTACACAATTTCTTTTTTCTCTTAAAGGAAGTGGGAGAATATGTGTTGAAGATTTTTTGTTTGTGTGTGTGTGTGTTTCATTTGGATGCAGGGGTATCTAAGAAAAAGAGGACAGAGAAAGAAGCTGTAGAAGAGACAAGACTGGTCCCATTCTCCCCTCTCCTGCCCAAGGCAAGGGACTGGTTTTTATCCTACAAGAACATAAGGATAAACCACTGGGCTGGCGAAATACCAGACAGGACTAAGTTCCTGAAGCCTCCCCTCCAGGACACTCGAGAAGCACAGACTTCAGGAGAAGCCGTCCACCAGGCTTTGCCACCTCTCTCACAAGTTACAGTCACTTGGGGCTCAAAGACTCCATTTGGGTGCATGGGAATAATCTTTCAGCTGCATCGTCCATGGACCAAGAGGCTCAAGTGGAAAGAATGAGAAAACTTGTTCTCAAGCCCATGTGAGATTTCAGTGCCCCAAGGACACCCAGAAATAGCTGGCAAAAATTTAACTAAATGAGAGAAGCATGAGTGTTGAGGTCTTATTAAGCAAGTGAAGGTCTGCAGCCATGGAAACACGCATGTAAATACTAATTGACCTTATTTATACTCACAAATTCCTGAAACCTAGAAGGGGCAAAACAATGGCTAATCCACTTGCTCCTTCTTTGGCTCTGTTTCTGGGTCGCTGCCACTGGCTCATGGCTCAATGCCTAAATCTGCTCCTGTCCCTCATCAGGCCTGTTAGGCTGCATTTTCTTGGCCTTCCACTGCCCACCTGCTCTTCCCTGTCTGGGCTGGTTTTCAGACCGTTAGACTCCACAGATCTGCCTGCTGTTCTGAAAACTGCACTCTGCTCTCCCATTTGAACTTTTAGTATTCCCATTGTGATACCATCACAAATATATATAGTTGAACCTCCATATTTGACACCTCCCTACATTGACTACCTCCTTAAGCTGACCTAGTTTTCAGAGGCCAGACAAGCATCACACGTACTTAATGGAAGTTCCCTATGTTGCCCCGTCCATATGGTGACCATTTGTTATAGCCCCTTGGCTGGTCTTTGTCCTTGATTCCTGACATAGACCTCCTAAAGCCCTTGGGATTCCTTGAGTGATAAAGTGTCTTCTGTTATTCATACACCTGAATTTATACTACAAGGTGACTCCTGGTGGGGACCCTGATAGCTTCAAGATGGGGGCTGGTAGCCAGAAGAGAAAACCATGTCGAGGCCAAGGCAAGAGAATCGCCTAAGCCCAAGAACCAGAGGTTACTGTGAGCTGTGATGCCATGGAACTCTACCGAGGGAGACAAAATGAGACTCTGTCTCTAAAAAAAAAAAAGAAAGAAAGAAAAAGAAAACCATGTCATCATCAGAGGGATGGAACTTTGAGCCTCACTGATCTCCAAGGAAGGTAGAGGGGCTAGAGATTGAGTTCAATCATCAACAGCCAATAACCTGATCAATTATTTTTCCATTATGAAACTTCAAGGAAAGCTCTGAAACAATGAAGCTGAGGAAGCTTCCAGACTGGCAAACACATCAAGGTGCTGGGAGGGTGATACCCCAGCATGTCTCGCATGACTTCATGCAAACTCCACCCCCCCACACACATCACTTACCCTACGTGTTCCTTACATTTGCCTCTGCCTGTGTTGGATTCTTTATGATAATCTGTAATCCTATGAAAGGCACTTTCCTAAGGATTGAGTCATTCTAGCAAATCATCAAACCTGGGGGCAGAGTGAGTCTTAGGAACCAATTTGCAGCTGGTTGAGTAGAAGCACAGGTAGCCTTGGGACCCCATTTGTGGCTGGCACCTAAAGTGGGGGAAGTCTTATGGGACTCTGTGCCAATTCTGAGTTGTTGGTGTCAGAACAGAATTGAATTATTGGACATCCAGCTAGCATAGGAGAATCAGGAAATTAACTATTCTTAGAAAAATAATGCAACATCTATAATAATCAGGTTGCTCATATTCATCTGAAGTATTTAGTCAATCTTCCACTACTGCTAGATAGTAAGAAAATACTCATGCCCTCATCAGAAAGACTGGCACATAAGCCATCACTGAGCCATCAGGTAAGTACCTCCAATGCCCCACCATCCTGGCGGGAGCCGCCATTATTTCTCACCTGGATTGTGACAACAACCTCTAGTGGATTTCCCCACTTCCACCTTTGCCTTTTGACAGGGAAGCTAGAGGGATACTTTGAAAACCTAAGTCAAATCATGTCACTTCTTAAAACCCAGCAACAGCCCCCATTTTCTTCCCTGGAATCTGGTACCCCCATCTCTTCAACATCTATAGCTTCCCTGCCCTCACTCACCTCACTCCAGCCAGGCTGGCCCCTTCCGTGTTCTTGGATTGTGCCAGGCAGCTCCCACCTAGGGACTTTGCTCATGTTCCCCTGCCTGGGACATTCTTCCCCTAAATAGCTTATGACCAATTACCTCCTTTAATTCTTTGCTCGGATTTCACCTCCTCCATGGTGTTTCCCTGACCATTATATTCTCACATGACTTCATCAGGCTTCCACCCCCTTTCCCTTGTCTACCCCTCCTTCTGTTCCATGATATAATATACCATATAATTTAATTACTTGTTGGATTTATTGTTTTCTGTCTTCCTCTGTGTAAAATATAAAATTCACAAAAGTTAGTGTCTATATCAGTCTCATTCCTTAATACATACCCAAGTCCCTGGCACATAATAACTACACAATGCCTGTTAGTTCAACGAACGATTTAAACAACAGAAACTGTAAAAAATAATTTTAACTGAAAGTAATGACTCTAACTCTGAGTCAGTGCTCCTGGCAAAGACAAAGTTTGATTCTTAAGACACTGTGTACATTCTAAAAGCTGGGCCAGCCTCCCAGGCAAACATGCTGAGTCCCAGGTTCCTCTGTCTATAAGGAACAGGGCCAGGTCAGAGCCCTCAGCATCTCTGCTCACAAGGTACCATTAGTTAAGAATACAGGAGCTTCTCAGTAGATGAAACCCCCCATCTCAAGACCACAATGACTGTATGCTCCAACACTAGGTCACTAACTGCTCACTTTCTCCCCCTCTCTCTAACCAAACTTTAGAGAGCCCCTCTTTATTTATTTATTTATTTTTTTCATAAGGGCTTGTTCTTAAACTGGAATGGTTTAAGAAAAGCATAGTCTAATTTTATTTTCCATTTTCAAAAGATACAGAGGAACAGAGAGAAAAAATAGGACTCACTGCCGAAGTTGGGGCCCAGCAGGTACAAAAGGCAGACATTCTCTAACTCAAAATCCCCTCAACCCTGGGGAGGTTTCATTGCCTGGGAAAGACTAGTGAAGCCTGACAAGAAGAATTCTACAGGTAATCTACCCAGTGTTTCAGCTAAAGCATACGTTTAAAACTAGATGTTTCAAATTAACATCTAAGTTTTACAATGTAGCATTTCAGCAACAAACTCAGAGAGCTCATCTCAAGAGTGAAATAATAGAACTATTGCTCAGACATCTGAAAAGCCAAGCTGCTGCTCTCTGCCCCACCCCACTCTCAGGCTCAGGCTGACACTAAGGTGGCAGTGGCTCCTTTGCAGTGCCCGTCACAGTGGCATCTTCGCACGGGGGTAACAGCACCAAAGTGTCATTGCTGGAGACATAAACCAGGACGTCAGAGGAGTTCCTGCCCTTGATGTATCGGTAGCAGTTCCAAACACAGCTAATCAAGTAACCCTTAAAAGTCAAGATAATGCTAATGAACAGAAGAATAATAAGGACCAAACACTTAGGATTCACGGGCATGATATCATCTTTGTAGGGAAAATTAGGAGGCAGCTGCCGTATGTACTCCTGAATGGAGTTTGTATAGATGAGCACAGTGACTGCAACCAAGGAGTTCAGGGCAAAATCGAAGATCTGGTAACAAAAGAACGGGATGATCCAGGCAGCGCGTTGCTTATATGCGTCATAAGTAGCCATTGCACATATCAGAATCATGAGAAAAGAAATTGCAATAGCGATGCACATGTTAGCATCATCCATGAACTCTAAGTCGCCTCCCAGTTCAGAACTTGAAAAGTGATGCTGATCTGGGTCAGCCAGGGTGCTCCATAAAATAAGCAGTACCGCAGCATTGATGATCCGAGCATTGTGGCAGGGCGGTCGCCTGTAGTCCCAGCTGCTTGGGAGGCTGAGGCAAGAGAATGGCTCAAGTCCAAGAGTGTGAGGTTGCTGTGAGCTGTAATGCCACAGCTCTCTATCCAGGGGCGACCTAGTGAGACTCTGTCAGGTACCAGACGCCAAGCACGATGGTGCCAGTGCGGACATGGCAGCAGAGGCAGCAGCTGTTGGAGGAGAACCTCGTCCAGGGCGTGACCATCTTCAGCGCTCCGGCCACGGACGCAGTGTCGCGAGTGCGCGCCTAAGTTTTCAGGAGCGCTGACCGCGTCTCCCCGGGTCCGCTCCGGCTCCCGGCCGGCTCGCCTACCCCACTGCCCTCCTCGTTCCGCGTTCCCGGGGGGCTCTGAGAGGTTGCCGCGCTGGACTCTAAGCTCCGAAGGCGGCGGCAGCACAGGTGGCAGCACAGGCGACTTATTTATTTATTTATTCATTCATTTATTTTGAGACAGAGTCTCAAGCTGTCGCCCTGGGTAGTGACATTTGTTTATTTATTTATTTATTTATTTATTTTGAGACAGAGTCTCAACCTGTCGCCCTGGGTAGTGCCATGGCCTCACAGCTCACAGCAACCTCCAACTCTCGAGCTCAAGAGAGCCTCTTGCCTCAGTTTTTCTGTTTTTAGTAAAGACAGGATCTGCTTTTGCTCAGAGTCTCAAACTTGTGAGCTCAAGCAGTGCACCCACCTTGGCCTCTCAGAGGGTGTGAGCGCCTCTTTTGAGTAGGCCTTTTCCTGGAAAATCTCAAAGGATTTGTTTTCTCACCTTGCGAAAAGAGTAATGTTAAAAAATTAACTGGGTTTGTTTGATATGTTGAATAGAATGAAAAGCACTGTCAAACAAGAAAAGATAACTAACCTTCACTGGATTATAGTAAAATGGGTAATTATTATTGATATAAATATTTTAGAAATTATATGACGTTCCTAGAAAGTTTGTCCATGTCCTCATTGGGTTGTTCCACATCCACATGTCCATGACATGTCCTGGTGCAATGTTTTTAGACATAATTCTAGTTACCATTTTACAATATTGTTTGCCACAGAAATAGATCTTACAGCTGAAGTCTGATAGCAAGTTCTTGCCATGGCTTCTTAACCTTTAGAGGCTTTTAAAAGTTTAATCCAAAATGCCTTATGGGAAGTTCCAGAAAAGCAAACTTTAAAAGTCCTATGTCATCAATTAGTTTTCTTGTTGCATTTATATAAATAATCAGGTCAAATCTAACAAGATAAGACATTTTGTAAGCTAGGCTCAGGTCTGTAATCCTACACTTCGGAAGGCTGGGGCAAGAGGATCACTGGAGCCCATGAGTTCAAGAGTAGCCTGGACAACATAGTAAGACCTATCTCTAAAAAAAAAAAAAAAAGAAAAAATTAGGCTGATGTGGTGGCACACCCTTGTAGTTCCAGCTACCCAGGGGGCTGATGTAGGAGGATCACTTGAACCCAGAAGGTTGAGATTGCAGTGAACTATGATCATGCCACTGCACTCTAACATGGGCAACAGAGCAAGACCTTGTCCACCCTGGGAAATAACGACTGATATTTATGCCATCACCAAAGACATCCAAAGTGCAGACCCAGAAATTTGTCAGATTGACACTGCTATCCTCATTCCACCATCTGAAGATGCTTCAAGTTCAACATCTGCTAATCTTCCTGTCTAGCTGCCCTAAAGTCTCAGAAACTGGGTTTATAGTCTGCTCCACCCATTCATCTCTGTTTTTCTTTGTTGTTTTCTTAAAAGGTCTGACTTCCCAAAACATCCAGCAAATATTGTCTACTCTACTCTCAGGTCTCAACAGATGGCTTAACTTATTCCTAATGAACAAAAAACAACCAAATTAGAAATAGACTTACAATAATTAGAGGAGAAGAATTTTTCTTTTTTCCTTGAACAAAAGGAAGGACTAAAAAAGACTTTATCTTCAACCAAACTTTAGAGAGTCCCTCTTTTTGACTAGGGCTTGTCCTTGTGCCCTGCCTCTGACCTACCTAGCCCAACTGACACAAGCACCCTACTAAGTCACTTTAACAAGAATCCCCTGCCTCTTGGTATGCAATCACTCTCTATATTTGATCAAATTTGTCATCCCTCACCTTGATAACTGATTGTCCTGTCAAGTCAGCTCAGAAAGAGGCCCCTACCTTTGATACCTCTTCTTAGTGGTTTTCCATCCCCTGACCCCTCACTTTGCTCTCTGGCTATGACTCCCCAGCTATCTTTGCTGTATTTGTAGTTGAGCCTGATCCCTCTCTCCTCAAGACTATTATAATAGTCTTGCCACCATTTGAAATATTCCTAAATGAAGTGTTCCTTACATGTTAACATATATCAGAAATAATTTTTTATTTAAAAAACTTGAGAAAGTCATATGACCTCAGCTTTCTCATCTGTCAAATAAAACCCATGTACAAGACAGGCTCTTATAGATATTTCCACCAGCATGAATCAATCCACATAGGCCATCCTCCTAAGCACACTATAACTAGAGAGGGTTTCTTGGAATCCTTGAGACAGTTTCCCCAAATGTGGTCTACCCCTGGAATGCAGAATGCTCTGACACAGTCTGATGTGCTAACATCTTCCTCAAGCCCTGGGAGAGGGAACAATCCCAAAGTTGCCTTTAACCAATGAGATTCTTTGAGCTACAACTTTTAGCTTAACATTTTAGACAATATATTGAATAATACATCTGCTTTTATTTCATTGTATACAAAACATTTTATATGTCTTACAAGAAACATAATTTAACTTCTATTCCCAAAATATTAACATCAAGCAAGTGTCTGGGAAGGTCCTGTGTGTTAGGCTCTGAGTAAGCCTCCACCACCCACACACAACTGTGTACCCGGGTACTAATACCTCAGAGCTTAAGAAACCCAGACTGGATCTTTTTTAACTTTAAAAATTACCTTGTCCCAGGAACAAGGAGACCAGGCATACAACACATCCAACACTATATCTAGTCACGGGCATTTGAGCTTTAAGAAAATTGGAAATTCTAAAGTACTCAAAGCCTATACAGTGTAAATACCTGCAAGTTAATTCATTTTTTTCTAACTATAAATAGAATTTATCATATAGTGATGGCAAAGAACATAACTTGTTAGCTTTTCAATATCTGTTAGATGCTTCAAATCTATCTTGATTGTTGAAAATTTACAGTTCATGTCAGCATCAGTAGTTCTATATAATCACTGCTCATTAAAACAAATGCACAAATGAAATTACTGGTAACAAAAAAGTCAACTGGTAAGTTAAACGAAAATCAGTTCACTTCTAATTTGAAAAAATAATCTACTTCCAAAACTTTGGGGGGGATGTTAATATGGAAGCACTTTAGAAGCTTTTTAAAAAAATCTACAGAAATACGGCAAGATAACATGAATGCTCAGAGAAAAGTATCTTGTACTTAAATAATTTAGAATCAATAATAGCAAGAAAATTAATCTCAGATAACTCACTAGAAAATACAGAGAATAATTAAATGTTCCAATTATTGAATAAAAGTCAAAGCCATAAAATAGTCTCTATACTCATATACATTCACACATTTAAATAATAATCAGACACAAAAGTAATCCTGATGTGCCAGAAGTCAAGTTCTACTGAAAAAGGAACACTTAGTTCCTCCAATGAGTAAAACTTTCCAAAAGGTAAAACAAATAAAGTAAAACAAATAGCGTTGGTCTGTTTTGTTTTGTTTTGTTTTGTCATGTTTCCAGTTCAGAAATTTTAAGTCTTTTATTTTGTTGGTAACATTAGGTTA
Source organism: Arctocebus calabarensis (assembly GCA_963573935.1). NCBI lineage: Eukaryota > Metazoa > Chordata > Mammalia > Primates > Lorisidae > Arctocebus > Arctocebus calabarensis. The sequence continues at coordinate 44,073 of CAUYON010201556.1, read as the reverse complement.
CAAGACCTAAACCTTGTAAACCTAAACATTAGGTTACAAGACCTAAACCTCAGAATTTTAAGTCTTTTTATTTGTTGATAACATTAGGTTACAAGACCTAAACCTTCCCTGATCTCTCTGGCACTAAAATTTTGATCACTGAATGAACTATTTGAACACAGTAGTCAAAACTAATGAAAGAATATTTTGTTGTAAGCTTAAGAAAAAAAGAAAAGCACATAGAAATTTAAAGAATATACTATAAATATATGTAAATATTATTTTTGCTTTAATAATCTTGTAAAATAAGCATACATTCTTATAAAATAGCAACTAAGTTTAAGAGAAAAGGAATAAACATTTTCTTTTATTGTCATAGTCTGTATGGAAAAAGTTGAGCTTTCTCTCCTCCTCCTTTCTCAGATAATTTAATACAATTTCAAGTACTTCACAGTTGCTTATTTTATATTTTCTGATAATCATCTGTCCAGTGAGAGGCATGCATATATACATTTTACAGAGGAGCAAGCAGGACACATAGTCAACTGTCCATTATAATAGCCACACCAGAAAACAGAAAATACAAAACTCTCTGGGCAGAGGTAAAAAAATTATTTTTAACTCTTACCTCACAAGGTTACATGCACAATTTTATTTAAAACTGAAGTACTAATAGTTAGTTCACTTTTACCTCTAGAGAGGCTTCATTTGGTTCTGCCTACCTAGGTTTCATTTGGGAAAATCCAACAAGGTTTATAATTTCAATGCAAATCATTGTCATTTGAAATGTTAACTCATTGGGCACCACCCCCACCTCAAAGGACTCACAGGGAACCCCAGCACTCTGGGAGGCCATGGCAGGTGGATGGCTTAAGCTGAAGAGTGTTAGACCAGCCCGAGCAAGAGGGAGACCCCCATCTCTACCAAAAATAGAAAATAACTAGCTAGGTGTGGTGGTGCATGCCGATAGTCCCAGCTACTAGGGCAGCAGAGGCAAGAGGATCACTTGAGCCCAAGAGTTTGAGGTTGCTGTGAACTATGATGCCAAGGGACTCTACCAAGGTGACAAAGTGAGACTCTTTTTCAGAAAAAATAAGTTAGTTCACTTACCTATTCTCCTTGGTCTCCATTATCACTTCTGTAATATTTGTCTGTGAAAACCATATAAGTATTTTTCTTTCTTCAGTGTAAGTCTTTTGTTTGTGTTTCCTTTAAAAGTGCATTCCAGGTTCAGCTCTTCCTGGCCAATGAAAAGCCCAATTTTCCCTTCAGTGTCCCTTCATCATCCAATGTCAGAAAACGTGATTGTGTTTTGCATTTGTGTTCTTTAAAGCAGGATTCTTCAGTCTGATAACTGTTGCCTTCTGATCCAGCAACCCACAGATATTCTTATGGTAAAACAGTATGGATGAACTAAGGATGTAGAGCTCTTCTCAAAGCAAAATTAATTAAATTTCATCTGAAACTCTCCCATATTTCCTTTTTAAGGCGCTGGGGGAAGATATTGTAACTGTTCTTCTCATTCTCATCTTAGCAGCTATAGAATTCTTGCTGGGGAGGGCCTTTGTTCTTCCTCTGGTGATGCAGGCATCTTAAGAGCCTCACTTCTGTGATCCTGGAAGGAAAATCAGGCAGGGTAAAGAAAGAGGTGAGGAAAAGAACTAGAAGTAAATGCACTGATAATGTAATTCCTCATGGAAGACAGCCATGCTTCTCAGATCCAGTGACTTTCTAATTATATCTGGGTGCATGACAACTCCGCCAAAGAACATGGCATATAGCTCTCACCTCACAAGATACTCAACTAACAAATGCACACGTGCAGCTATACGTGTCATTCTCCAGAAATAAAAAAGCACATCTACCTAGCAACTTATTGTCTATTTCCCTGGCTTTTTCCAAGTAGAAATACATGCTTCCCTGTACACACAGTGTGCCTATTTTAAAGACAACTTTACACATACAGTAAGTCATGCTAGAAAGGGAAATACCTAACTTAAAAAAAAGAGTAAATGTGCTGACAAAAAGGCTTTATTTATCCATAATAATATTCTTCATAACCACTAGTGCCTGCAACAGTCTAACAATAGAAGGGGGAAAAAAGGACAAACATTTTAAATGATGGTAAGTGAAGGGAAACATGAGACTGGGTTTTTCTCCCCTTCTAAAATACTTCATAATTTTCAAGGCACTGTCATAGACAGTCATTTGAAACAGAATAAGAGAGGTAGAAATGCTAACATGTTCAAGATATTTAATGCAGGAAGACCAGTAACTTTGAACTTATTCAACTAGGAAGGGATGGATTTGAAACTGGAAAACCAGCTACTGAAATCTTACTGTTTTGCTATTCACCAATTTTTTTATATAAAAAAATAAGGTAGGGGGCGGAACCTGTGGCTCAAAGGAGTAGGGCACTGGCCCCATATGCTGGAGGTGGCAGGTTCAAACTCAGCCCTGGCCTAAAACAGCAAAAAAAAAAAGTAGGAATAATAAACTAAGTTATACTGATTTCATTGTAGATTCGTGGATATTCATGAAAACCCAGGAAAAGAACTCAAAACTCACTGTAAACTCTTCCCTGAAAACACTTCCCCAAGAACTTGCTAAAATTAAAAATATTAATATAGGTAACGTGGGTGAAATTAATTGAAACAAGCCAATTCAAAACCATATTATTCTTTTGTATGAAGTGGCATATCAAGAAATTTTGGTTACCATGTGTCAAGAATTAAAGAAATTCTAGATTTAAATTTAGAATTTAAGAATCAAAATTAAATTAAGGAATTATATTAAAAAGAGAATAGAAAGTTTTTGTATGATAATAGATTTTTCAAATTTGACTCTTTGACTTGAAATAAGTCTAGACAAATGTTTAGATTAAGAGAGGTCACAGGTAATGTGGAGGATTAGGATCAATGTTTTTGATCTGCAAAACAAAGAGAATGGAATAAGTTTTCTAAGTTACTATCACCTCAAAAATTCTACAATTCTAGACAAGTATATATATTTTTAAACTCGTTAATGATTCTGAGAATAGGAATTAATCCAAATATGCCTTTTAAATACAAAAAGGTTCTGTTTATTAAAACCTCATTTTATATATAGCCATAAAATATGAATTTATTATATTATAAAATATGAGTGTCCTAGGGAAATCTGGAATTAATGATACTTGAAGCTAGACCCTCAGGGCTCTGTCTCCACCCACACCCAATGTCCACTCATGATGCTCTGTCTCTGTGGGGACATCGGAGGAAACTGGAGCAGTATTGATCTCCATGTAATACTGCACACTCATGGTTGTCAACCTCAATGAAGCTGTAATTTACTTTGTCAATATCTTTAAAGATACATATTCTATAATTTGGAATATCAATTAGCTTTGTATCACCAGGCATGTTTGATAAAATTGCTAAATAGCACAAGGCCCTGTGGCAAATTACTAAACTTTACTACCCAGAGACAATGATACATCCATTACCAAAAACAATGTTTGAATAGTGTTTCGTCAATAATTTTGAGCCATTATAAATATATTATCACCAGTCACATTTATTCCTATTATTTCTAACTGGAAAGGATGACTTTGCCCAATGTATTGCTAACATCAAGAGAGAGTCTGTCTCCTTATTTGCACTGCTTGGCCTAACACTTACAAATAAGGGGCAGGTGGGTCCCCTGATTGTTCTTTATGAAACTGTGCTAGGCCTTAGGGATTGCTGTGTCTCTGTCCAACACCTCCTGAATACAATCTCTCTCAAAAAATTTAAACTTCAACTTTAATACCGCTTCTGCCATTAACATTCTAACCCTCAGTTTAGAATTCTAAAAACTACAATTCCTTTTTTGGATATTAGAGCATTTGTAGAACATTGTAGGCCCAGCTACTTGTGAAACTGAGGCAAAAGAATCGCTTAAACCCAAGAGTTTGAGGTTGCTGTGAGCTGTGACAGGACAGCACTCTACCGAGGGCAACATAATGAGACTCTGTCTCAAAAAAAAAAAAGGGTAAGTCAATCCTATTAAATCACTTACATTTTAAAAATCACCACAGAGAAAGCACTAGGCTACTGGCTTTACTGGTGAATTCTGTCAGGTAGGCAATGAGTAGATAACTCTAATATTACACAAATTCTACCAGAGAACATCAAAACAGGCAATAAGCCTAAACATTTTTCTGAAGCTGATGATATTCCCAAACTGGATTATCAAAACCAAATTGTGACTGTATGAAAAAGGAAAATTACTGGGAATTTCACTCACAAACAAAGATACAAAAATTCAAAATACATATTAGTAAGTGTAATTCATCAATGTTTAATAAAGGTAATACCTTATGACCAAATTGGATTTATCATACGACAAAATTTAATATCCACTCAAGACCAAAAAAAGGAAAGAAAACAAGAAACACAGTAAACAAGTAGATGGGAACTTCCTTAAAGGTCAGATTTCAGGGCAAATCTCATGTGGAACAGTGATAAAGATACTTTGCTATCTCCTTTCTACTCAAAAGTGATAAGGATATTTTGCTATCTCCATTTTAGTGGAAGTGGTAGCCAGAATAGGAACAAAAATAAAAGAAAAGGAACAAAGAGGAGGAAGAAGTGGAGGTGGAGCAAAACTGTCACTATTCACAAATAGAATATTCAAAAAGAATTCAAATTAACAACATTAATAATCAGACGTTTTAGGTTACTGATATAAATTCAATTACATTTCTACATACCAGAAAGGATTCAACAAAAAGATTTTTTTTTAAGAATTGCCATTTGTCATAGAAAAAAAAAGATTACCTTGGAATAATAATGAAATTCTATAACAATTTTAGGAAGAAAAATCTATAAACTTTAGCAAAAGAACTTCTATAACAATTTTAGGAAGAAAAATCTATAAACGTTAGCAAAAGACATCAAAGAGGCTTTTTAAAAATGAAGACATGATGGAGAGGAAGTTTCCTTATCATTGAAATGTCAACTCTTCTGAAATTGATGGTTTATTTTTTTTCCAAAGCAATTGTAATCAAAACCTCAACAACCTTAAAATAAAACAAGAACAACCAAAGACACTTCTTAATGAGAAGAGCTGGGGAAAAGATTTGCTCTATGAAACATCAAGCCTTAACTTAAAACTATAATAACTGAGTCAGTATGGCATTCACACAGGAATGAAGGCGCTCCCAGATAGATCATGCACTCATGGAAACTTGATACTCAAGACAGGTGTCAGTGGGGGAAGCTGGACCACTCCAAAAATGCTACTGGGACAAATGGTTATATACATGAAAATATGCACAAAACCTCACACTGTGCACAACTACCCATTCTAGATAATTTAGCACATAAGTGAGAAAAATCAAACCTTAAAACTTTTAGAAAGAGGTGAAACCAGTATCTTTATGATAGGGTAGGGAAGAATTCCTTAAACAACAAATAGAAGCATTAACCAAAAGGAAAAGAATTGCTAAGCTCAAACTACATTAAAATTAAGAACTTCTACTCACCTAAAGCAAACTACATAAATCAGAAGATGTTTGTCACAAAGATAATCAAGAAAGGTTTTGTGTTCAGAAAATATAAAGAACTCTCAAAAATAGAAAAATAGCCTAAGGGAAATGTGAACAACAGGCTCTAATTAATACATATTTTTATATACATAATATTTCCATTTAAAAATGATCCAAATAACATCTATGCTTGTAATGAAAAACGTATTTAGTTCTATTTCATTTCTACTATTTCAAGCTATAGAGATTTTTTTTGTTTCTTAATAATCATATGCTTAACACTGTATAAGATTTTTACGTTTATATGTTTGTATCTCTTTAATATATCACAATTTACTTTTATAAATCCTTAACAATAAAATTGCCTGGAAGATAAAAGCTAGTGGCCTTTTTTATGGCATCTAATGAGATTGAATAGCAGTCTAACGCAATTTAAAAGAAAAAAAAAGAAATGTGAACAATCAAACTCTCCTTACTACTAAATTTTAAAATTCTTCAATAAGACAATTAAATTATTTATGATACAATAAGTCTGGTATTTTTTACTGCGTTCATGATAATTTTGAGTTTACATCATTTATTGACATGGCCATGAAAATCATTAATATCCAAAATCTTGTTTGAGATAGTAAGATGAAAATATAGTATAATAAGATTACCTTGCAGAGGAACGGTAATCAGTCTCAGAAAGCCTGGTGATTTGGTAGGGAATTGTTAATTCCATTTTACAGACAAAAAAACTTGCAACCAGAAAAATCAAGAAACAGCCCCTCCTGGTACCTAGGCCCAGTTCCCCTGGGTCCCAGTTCTTTTCTTCCTTCCTGATACTGAGCGCCTGACACAAATAATAGACATTGAAGTATATTCCTTTCTCCCTCCTCACCTTCCCTCAAGAGAAAGAAAGCTGCTGCTTGCCCTGTCATTTGGGGAGTGGTGTGGACTGATGGAGCATAGTGGTTTCCCACCTTCTACGCACCAGAGTTTGAGAATCCCACAATCTCTGCGTGCCCAACTTTCCTCACCAGTAAAACAGGGCTAGCCTGCCCTAGCCATGAACACCATCATCGCAAAGACCAAACTGAATTATCTAAAGATACTCAGGCAACTGCAATACTTTTGCAAATATTGGATGCCACTGTTTTTGCTCATGTAATATTTTTAACTCGTGAAGTGACATGAAATGTGTTCTTGATTTTCTGCCCAGTGATTCACAGCCTCCTATTAGCCCCAGAGGCCTAGACAATCAATGCTCCACGTTGTGTCAAGTAACCAAGGACAGGGCATGGCCCAGCCACCCTCCCCCCTGCCCCTACCCCACCCCTACCCCAACCCTAGCTGTAGAGTCCATCGTTTGGCTCTGAAACCTGAAGCCGCTAACTATGGCTTACAAGCAAGTTGTGTCCACACAGTGACCTCTTCGCCTTCCCAGCAAAAATATCCTATTCGGCCAGCTGGGCTTTACCCACAGTACGGATTTGGCACTGCTGTCCACATCTCGTTTAAGGAGTAGGAAGAGAAACATACCCAGTCCGCTTGTTCACCGAAGTGACAATTTCTTTAAGTTAAACTGTTTGAAACAGAAACTACTGGGAGACTCGGGGCTTCAATCACGACTATCTTATAAATAACTGATGATGTCCCCTAACAGAACAAGCCGTTTGACAGAAGTGCTTGGGAGGAGAGCGTGGAAAGTGAAGGACTTTCCAAAGTGGAATAACACTGGCTACAACAGAAAGACAAGACAAACTTCCCAGGAAACTGGCACATGAACACCTGACTGTCCCCCAAGGAAATGACAATAAAGGCCTTTCCTGCAGGGAGGAGATGAAAATATAATCAGAAGCTACCCTATTACTTCATCCTCTTCAATCGGATGTCCTTTCTGTTTGTTTAAGGGTGACTGCTAACTTCAGAACCACGTTCTTTTCCGTGGACTTTGGAGTCCTAATGCCCCCTCATCCTCGGAGGCCTTCCCCTGTGCGCTCCCAGGATCTGCAGTTTCCAAGCACACCTCTGCACTCTACCTGTCACAACAGCTGTCAGTTTCCCTAGAAACGCTCTGTTAGCACGTTTATAGCAAAGAAAGAGGCAGAATTTTTTTCCCTTAGCAATCTCCCAAGAATAGGTCCACATTCATCTGAAAAAGGGAATTAAAAAGCCACACTAAATTTTAATCATGTTCGACCAGATTCGTACCCAGTTAATTCTTCTGGGATATGGTGAAACTTCTTGCAATTCCCTAACATTACAAAAAGGAGCCAAATGCAGACAGACTTCAGGCCCACAGATAGCCTCCCAGGGAATTATCACCAGAGTAATTGTCTTGCCCTTCGTAATGTCAGAATAAGACATGAGTCAGCAAAGACTAAATTGGTTTAAAATGGAAGCTTTGCAAAATGGAAAAGTCAGATTAATCCACCCTATAAATTAGTAGATCAAAATGTAAGACACAACAAGCACTGTGGATGTCATTAATGACCCACCTATGTTGCCACAATGAGCTGCAGGAAAGGTTAGGGTCAGGACAGCCACTACTTGCCCTCAAATATTCAAACCTGAAATTGAATGAATATGTGCTTAAAATGCAGATATGGAGCACCAAAGGTAAAGCCAAAGGGGAGTGCTACTTACCAAGTGTGTGATTAAAGATTTCTATATAAAATGCATAATGGAAAAGATACCATATTTCATATTTAATGAGAAAAATATGCAAACATTTTCTCTAGTATTCCAAATCCCTTCTGCATCCTGCATATCTTTCTCATGTACTTTGCTGAAAGCATCTCAAGAAGGTCTAATCCATCTCTGATTAGCCAATTTGCAGGTAAAGCTATGTATATCCTTTTTTTAATTTCAGAATTTTACAGGGGTACACACGGTGCTAAAATAATTTACTTCTGTACAGATTAAGTCAAAATCATTAAGTGCACCCTTTACCCAGATGGTGTGTATTGTGCTGGGTAGGTGTGAATTTCCCCATCACTACCATGTGCTTGATTTTCCTTGAGTTTTATATCCCTGGAGTAATACTCAGCCATTAAAAAAAAAAAAGTGGTGATCTAGTATCTTTTGTAACAACCTGGGGAGAACTGGAGACCATTTCTCTAAGTGAAGTATCTCAAAACCACACATATCTTGCATATAGTTGACTGAGCCTCAGATTCTAGTCTGGGAGGCACTGCACTTCTAGCACTGGAAATAGCTCCTCAGAGTCTTAGGTTTGCCATTAAAATCTCAATTTATCCTCAAAGACAAAACCTTACATAGAAATAATGCAACATATGGATGAATTGTATGGCATGTTAACATCTCAAAAAAGCTATTAAAATAACACTTTAACACATATGATTATAATAGATCTTATTTGACATTATCTGACTAATATTATTATCTAGCTCTGAAGGGAAAAATAATATTCATTTATTCATTTAAAAACTACTTTTGGGGGGGAGCTGAGAGTATTCAGCCACACCAGGCACTTACTAAACTGTCACCTAATCTCTGAAGTGGGGTCCCCTTTAAGAAGGAGGAAGCTGAGGGTCCAAAAGTTGTGTCACAATTAGTATGATGTAGGCCAGGTTTCAAAACCAAATCTATCTGGACTCCAAATATATTCATTTAAAGTCTTGGGTGGGGGTTTGTTTGATTTGGGGTTTCGTTTTGTAGTTGTTGTTGTTTTTGCTTCTTAGCAGGGACTCTGGAGAAAATGAAGGTGGGTTGGACACAAGCATATTCTTCATCAGAATTGTTTTAGGATAGTCACTTAGCATAAATATGTAATAAACAAAAACATTAGCAAATAAAACGACTGGGATGTTTGGCATAATTGATATAGAACTGATAAAGATTGGTTGAAACTTATGCCTTAAGTTTAAAGACCTAACAAATTAATATAGTTAAGGTCAAAGTAACTATGATTTACTTCATCAATTAAGCTTCTATTTATGTGGAGTTGCCATAATATTTATATATAATAAAAATAATATTTTTATTCAGCAAATAAAAATTATTAGTATAGAATGCCTAGTTAAGTTTGAATAGCAGACAAATAATGAATAATTTGTTAGTATGTGTATGTCTTGTGCAATATTTCTTGCATTTTTTCTTGTAACTTAGATATTAGATATTATGTCTTAGATATTAGAATTTTTTAATGGTTAAAGTTAACATTGCATTCAAAACAAGGACACTGCTGAACCTCTGCTACTGAAAATTCACATATACACTCCTTTCTAGCATGGAGAACTTTAATAAGGAGGTCTATAAAATTTAAATGATCACTTAATATTAGGGTGGCTTTGGCTATTTTAAAATGTTGTCATTTCAGAAAACATGAAAAACCTACGTGGACTGTAGAGCCCTTATTTTCTGGCCTAGATAACAGATTCAGAATCTAATCTAGAGCAGAATATTTAAAATGAGTGTGAGTCTGGATGTAACCTTGTTACAAGTGGACTATAGGTCTTTCCCTGAAAAACTGAGATCATTAGTCTCATACCACCAACTCCATGGGCCCTGAGGGGGCCTGTCATAGGGACTCTGAGAACTCCCTGAGGTTCAGCAGGAGAAGTGAATTTTGATGTCACCTAGTCAAGTGCTCCTTTTACAAATAACAAATAGTTGGGTTTCTACTCTCTCTTAATCTTACATTTTGTAGTCTGCAAAATGGATGAGGTTGCCTGTTTCATAAAGCTATTGTGAGAATCGAAAGAGACAAACGCATTTTATTTGATCAAATAATTGTTATAAACTAAGGATACCCCAAAGAGAACTATCAGAATCACATGCTTAGGACTTGAAGGAAATGTAAAGCTTATTCCATACCTCTTATATTAGAGATAGGGTTAAAAGGCTTCCTAATTAGCACAAAGAGAAGCCAAAGCCAGGCAGAATCACAGTCCTCAGTCCCCAACCTATGGCTTTTCCCAACTTCATTATGTTCCCCCGTAGGTAAGGGTACAACCGCGCCCTCCTAGACTTTGAAATCAGACACAATGTCCTAAGCATAGAGATCAAGAACAGAAAAGACAGCAAGGAGAAAGACTCATAAAATGGAAACTAAAATAGTAGCAAGATTGGCAATACAGAAAGCAAATTGCCACCCAGGCTGTCCAAGATCAGGATAGCAAGAAATGGTTATGATTTCCAATTCGGCATCCTTTGCCTGAGTCCATTCAGCAGTCCTCCCTTGGACACAGGGTGGGAGTGGTCATTATCATCACTGCTGCTCTGTTGAGGAATTTAGGAAGAGTTGTATAAAGGGAATTGTCCTTCCTGCCTCCAACAGCATCCCTTCATTAAAAAGAGGTCCTAGAATGGTGGATAGCCCCTAGCAATACCTGAATATATCTTTTTCTACTGATCAGAACCAATTCAGATGTAGTCTGCCAAAATTTCATTTCAAAATGTAAGCCTTTTTGGGAAATGGTGCACGTGCACAAAAGCACTTTGGCCTGCTTTGCCATGCTGGGTGGTTAGGTAGGTGGTAGACTGGATGGGAAATGACAGAGCACTTACTAAATGCCAAGAGCTGTGCGAGGTGCCTTCACACACATCACCCAGCTTCACCCCTGCGGCAGTTATGTGACTAAGCATCACTGTCATCTCTGACAGAGGAAGATGCTGAGGTTCATAAAAGTTAAGTGGAATGTCAGTGGTGGCAGGGTGACGAGAGGGCAGAGCTGAGAGGTGAACTCAGGGCTCCAGGGGGTAAATCCAGGCAAAAGCAACAACACACAAGATGCTTCTGATGTAAGCAAGCCTTCATCTTAAAACACTGTTATTGGACTTTTTCTTCCTATGATGTGAATAGAAAATACCATTTTAACCATGGAAAAGTTCTCACCAACCAAGCAAGGTGCAAGGAAAACATAGGAATGTGGGAAATTGGGCTTAGTTCATTTGAAAGGGAGACTGAAGGAGCCTTGAACATCCAAGGAAAAAAAGGAAGAAATTGCCCAGCAAAAAGGCCAACCAAGGAAGGTGAAGAAAGGATGAAGGAGGTGGCCCAGAGGGCAAGACAGAGACAGCAACCCTGGGGGTCAGAAGGACAACTGTGGGGGCCTTCTAGTGACCCTGCATTAACCCATTATGCATCTGCTCACCAATAGGAGGCTTAAAAAACAATGTGGGAGATGTACCTGTCAGGAGACAAATAAAATGAGCCTAAGTGTCGGTCACTGTCATCTGCACTGGTGGAGAAACTGAGAGCTCTTCTTCAATATAACTTCAGGGAAGCTCGTGCTTGGGAAACACACAAACTTGACCTGTGCCCTGCCACATATTTAAACAAAACAGGCTTTTATCCATCTCCATAGACTGAATAAAATTAAAGCCAAACCAGTGATATGTGAGAAACAAATCCAGCACTCTTCTCTGAGGTTTTAACTTTGTTTTAAGGAAGAAAAGAAAGAGAGAGAGACAGAGGGAGAGAGGAGAGAGAGATTTTGTTGTCAAAACTGGAATACTCTTTCTAAGAATGTAATGATCACTCGTGAGAATAAAGTTAAATAAGTATAATGTTTTTAACTAAAACAGAGTTTTCAAATATTCTTATATAAGATAGCTATAACATATGGCATCATATAAGGGCATGCTGTTTAAAATGAGAATGATTACTATAAATTAAACTGTGAGCTACTTTGAGAATCCTATTTTATTATCAACAAGACCCTCGAATGCTCACCCCAGATTACTGTAAACCATTCATTATGACCACACACTGAGACCCAGCGTGAAGATTAGAATGACAAAGCCCTCTAGCTCTAGCATCTAGACCACTGTGAACCTCGCCAGTAACCCAGCAGCTGACGTCTCCGCACAAATCCACAGGCAGCCAGCCCAAATTGCTAAATTTTCAAAAGAACTCATTACTCCCAGCTGCACACACGCTCAAGAAGACTCCATCCTCTAAGGAAAGCAGGCATCTTAAGGAAAGTGGTCCATGGGCTCTCAGTCTATCACAAACAGCTGCATTGACCGAGCTTGTTTCTGACCAGCTCTAAGCAGATCGAATGACCAACCAAACCTTGAGGACAGCTGAATTTTAGAAGCTGCTTCTTTATCTACCCTTCTGGGCTGTGACCCAGGGGGAGCCTCACGTACTTACTGGTAGTTGTTGGCATCCTGTCTCCTCGCCTTTGTTTTCCTCTCTGCCATCAGCAGGTCCAGCGTGACTGCCCTGCTCGGCAGCAGCTGCACTGGGTCCAGGAGGCTCAGTGCCGCAGTCAGTGGCTCCCCCTACCCAGAGGTTTTTTTCTGTTTTGGTTTTTTTTTTTTTAAAGAGATAGGACTACCATCAACCTCTCCTTTCAGCCATGCTGCCAATGCAGCACCAATGCTCAGTGCAGTGAGGAAACTGACAGGCCATGCATTCTTTATTCTCTTCACTTGCAAAGATGAATTTTCAGGAGGTAGGTATGCCTAACAAAAGGCTGCCTCTGTTAAACACTGGCTGTGTGACCTTAGATGAGTCACACATGGGTCTCATGTTATCTCCCGGGAAATAACAGAGTTCTGACAAAGCAATGTCCAGACTGGAAATCCTGCCATTTACCAAAAATAAAAATAAGACATCAGCAGCGCACTCACTCACAGATAAAATACAACAACGTAGCGTGTTTGCATTGCAGGTTTTAGCTCATAGAGTGTTTTGTGTACGTTGTTTGGATTTGGGTGTGAGGTTCTGAAGGTCAAAAAAAAAAAAGTGCAGCTCATGCCTATAGTCCTAGCTCTCTGGGAGGCTGAGGCAGGTAAATTGCTTGAGCTCAGAAGACCCCAACCCTGCTGAAAATAGAAAAATTAGCTAGGTGTTGTGGTGAGTGCCTATAGTTCCAGCTACTCAGGAGGCTGAAGCAAGAGGATCTCTTGAAGCCAAGAGTGGGAGGTTCCTGTGAGGTGTAATGATGCCATACACTTTACCCAGGGCTACAGAGTGAGACTCTATCTCAAAAAAAAAGTATTCACTGGGCATGGTTTTGTAGACTGTGAAATGCGATATAGTTATAAATTGTTCTAAGTTTTAATTGCTAGAGTCACTTTCATAACAAAAAATGTTGCAACAATAAGTCATGTAATAGAACTCTATTTTCTTCCTCCCTGAAATGAGGGATGTGAAACAGCAGCAGCATTTATTCTGCACTGCTCTCTGGGTACTGCCCTGAGTATTTCTCATGGTACTCTCCAAGCTGTACTGCCTACTTTAGCCATATAAATCTAGAATTTAGATTATTGGGAACTACTAGAACTTGGAAACTCCCCATTGATTCACTCCCAGGGAAAATACCTAACTCAGCTCAACTAACTCCAGACTAGGAAAGGCTCAAATGATCTCTTCTCTAGGGGGGAAAAGGGGAGGAGGCAAAAGAGAGCCCCAAATGTCAGCACTGGCTGGGGGAGGAGAGGCCCTGCCTCTCTGCATCTGCGCTACACAGGGCTGCCATGGAAGACAGTCCATGACAGTTGATCTAATGGTGTGTCCTTCACATCCCAGACTCACAGATTCATACACGTATAATTTCCTGAGAGGTAGTAGGGAAATGTCCTGTTCTAACAAAATTACTATGTAACAATAATTAAATCAAGTGTCTCCCAGTGAGGATTGGTGTCTGAGGGGGGCTTTTTCATTTGATTCTTGCCACAGCACTGTGTGGACCACCAGTCTTGCCCTGCACCTGTGGAAGCAGGTTTGCCCCCTCCAAGGCCACCTCAGTTGCAATGGCACCATTTCATTTGTCATCAAATTAATTAAGCACACAACTTTCAAGCACCTGCTATGTTCCTGGCACTTGGCTAGGGATGGGGTACTGGAAGATCTATAGCCAGTGTCTTGCTCACCTAGCAATGTCTTCTACTCATGACTTTCAATTATTAGTGTCCCAGAGGGGAGAAGTTATCAGTTATAAGTAGGTATAATTCCCTATTCCCCCACCTTCCAAGGAATGTGGGTCGCAAAGAAGATCGTTTTCTTCTGCTCAGTGTAGGGATGTAGGAGGCACAAAGTGGGAAGCATGAGAAGAGTGAGCCCACACACGAGGGCTGGCCCAGCTGGGAGAAGCTGCAGGGCCAAGACCAAGGGTTCAGGAGAGCGAGCCCTCGTACTGAGAGGGCTTCCAGGAAGAAAGGAGAGAAGAGTGAAGAGTTGAAGTGTTGCTATGACCCGGGAAACTTCTGGGAAAGAAATCTAGAAAGTAAATTTATAGGAAGTCATGCTGTGGTTTGTGCAATGTAATTCTGTCTTCAGTATCCTCATTATGAGAAGTTTCAGTAAATAGTTCCCATTTCTCCTCCTCACATTTGAAGTAGGGTCTGAGACCCTTTAGAACATAGCAGGTTTGGATTACCAAGGGGCTGTTGCAGGGTGAATATGGAACTTTGCACCCTGGGCGGGAGAGCTCTTACAGGGACATCACCCTGCAATGTGGCCTTGCCCTAAGGGAGGTGCCTCCATGTCCTGTAGCCTCACTCTCTTCTCCCATGCCTAGACAACTCCAGTTACACCATCACACCCAGTGGCTTTTCTCATGGCTCCCTTTGAGATATATGTTAGAAATAAAATATGTATTGAACAAGCATTTTTGTATTCATTTTTCCCATTTATCCTGAGACTATTTTTTTCCTCTTTCATTCTTTCAGAGCACAGTTTTTGATACCCACCTACTGTATTCAAGCAATTTCCTGTTTGGGGAATTTTTAGATTGATATACATTGCTTTCAGAAAGGTCAGACCATGTAGCCTAACTACACACACTGCATAAAGGTGCCCAGAGAAATATTGTTTATTCAAAATATAATAGTGTGGCAATAGTGTGGCAATGCAGAGCTTAAAATTTAAATGCCCTCATGAGCACTGCCCTGTTCTTATTACAGTAAATTGCACGTGTTTCTACTTGGCTTTATATGCGTTTAGAAGGTGGTTTCACATGCACCACAACCCTCCCCCCTTGCCACTGTCCAAGTACCATGGCATACTCAAAAACCCGTATCAGTTCAGTTGCATTCATGGTGCCATTTATAGTATTTGATTGCTGTTGTCAAAAGATTTAGACTTTGTCCTGAAAATGTTAAGAAGGCAAAGGCATCTGAAAAATTAGTGAATTACAGATCTTCCAAGGTCTGGGTAAATATCGACTATTTATGTACCCAGGTCAGAGGTCAGTCTCTCTGTGATGGCTAATTTTATGTGTTAACTTAACTGGGCTAAGGGATATCCACATAGCTGAAAAAGCATTATTTCTGGGATGTCTGTGAGACTGTTTCCCAAAGAAATTAGTATTTGAATCAGTGGAGTACATAAAGATTTGCCATCACAGATGTGAGCAGGCATCCTCCACTTTGCTGAGAATCCAGACAGAACAAAAATTAGAGGAAGAACAAATTCTCTGTCCTTGAGTTATGACATCCATATTCTGCTCTTGGACATCATAATTTTTAATTCCTCAGCACCTCATTCCCCCCACCCCACTTCTAATTCTCAGGCCTTTGTTCTTATACTAGGACTTACCTCAGCAATACCCGGCAATACCCTTCAGACACGGCCTGGATTATACCACCAGCTTTCCTGGTGCGACTTCTTACCCTCTATAATCACATGAATCGATTCCCATGATGAATCCTCTTTTATATATCTGTATATATCCCATTAGTTCTATCTCTCTGGAGAACCCAAACTAATGCAATGTCTTCATCTCACCATAAGCTGATCCTAGAACATAATATAAGAAAGTATTACATGGTGCTACTGTTGTCCAGAGCCACAAAGCCTCTGCCAGGGGATAAGTCTTCTGTGCCACTAGAGCTGTCAAAGAGCCAGCTCCACAAACACACTAGCTCCTTCTCCTGGACCACTCCTGGCCGTTGTCAGCAGGGGGCCTGATTTTCCTTTCTAGTCATGTCATGTGGCTAAAGCTCTGGCTTAAAAAACCACATGGCTTAAAAACCATGTGGCTTTCTTTGTTTCCTCCACAAACTTGTATGAGGGCCAGATTTTATCAATTCAGGAAGGGTGATAGTGCAGCCCAAGTGACCCTGCTCAATCTCAGCATCTACACATAGTTATGGAGTCTTAGCTGTTGTATCTTTGCCTCAGGTTCTTCTAATTCATCTGCATATCCTGTCAATACCCTGATTCACAGTAGATCCACTGAGTAGGGGGACTGAATCCCTATCAACAATCGACAGTCTAGACAAGCACCCATGGTTTTTGATCTTCAGATTCTTCATCTGCAAAATGGAAGCATAAGCATATCTTGTTTTACTATGCTTCCCTTTATTGTATGTCACAGATACTATTTTTTCTTTTTTGGAGGTAGAGTCTTACTCTGTCACACTGGGTAGAGTGCTGTAGCATCATCATAGCTCACAGAAACCTCCTGGGTTTGAACAATCCTCTTGCCTCAGCCTCCCAAGTAGCTATGACTACAGGCACATGCCCCACTCAGCTAGTTTTTCTTTTTCAGTGGATATGGAGTCTAGTTCTTGCTCTGGCTGGTCTTAAACTCCTGAGCTCAGAAGATTCACTTGCCTCAACCTCCCAGGATGCTAGAATTATAGATTTGAGCCACTGTGTCTGGCCATTACTTTTTTTACAAATTGAAGTTTTGTGGCAACCTTGCCTGGAATAAGTCTATCTGTGCCATTGTTCCAAAAGCATGTGCTCACTGTGTGTCTTTGTGTCACGTCTTGGTAATTCTCATAACATTTCAAACCTTTGCACTGTTTTACTGATATGTGAACAGTGCTCGCATAAAACAGTGCGCTTACTTGATACATGTGTGTGATCTGAGTGTTCGACTGGCTTGTTGTTCCCCCATCTCTCTCTCTCTTCTGGGCCTCCGCATTCCCTGAGACACAACAATATTGAAATCAGGTCACCTAACAAGCTTACAATGGTCTCTAAAGTGTTCAAGTGAAAGGATAAGTCCCAGGTCTTTTGCCTTAAATCAAAAGCTAGAAATGATTCAGCTCAATAAAGAAGACATGACAAAAACTGAGGCAGCATAAAATCTAGGCCTTTTTCAGCAAATAGCCAAGTTGTAAATGCAAAGAAAAAGTTCTTGAAGGAAATTAATTCTGTGGACACACTAATGATAACAAAGGTAAAACAGCCTTATTGCTAATATGGAGAAAATTTCAGCAGTCTAGACCTAACCAGCACTAACATTCCCTTTAGCCAGTTGTTCTCAACCTTCCTAATGGCGTGGCCCTTTAATACAGTTCCTGTGGTCACAACCCCCAGCTTGAAAACTGCTGCCTTAAGCCAAAGTCTAATCCAGAGAGAGTCTCTAACTCTCTTTAATTCTGTGAAGGCTGAGAAAGGTGAGGAAAAACTTTGAAGGAAAAAGTTTGAAGGTGGCAGAGGCTGGTCCATGAGGTTTAAGGAAAACAGCCCTCTCTGTAACATAAAAGTATAAGGTGAAACAGTACGTGCGGATGGAGAAGCTGCAGCAAGTTGTCTAGAAGCTGAGAATTGATGAAGGTGGCTCCACTAAACAAAAGATTCTCAGTATAGATATGACAACCTTCTGTTGGAAGAAGGCACCATCTAGGCCATCCGTAAATAGGCAGAAGTCAATGCCTGGTTTCAAAGCTTCAAAATACAAGCTGACTCTCTTGTCAGGACTAATGCTGCTGATGACTCTAAGTTGAAGCCAATGCTCATTTGCCATTCCAAAAACCTAGAGCCGATAGGAATTATGCTGAATTCACTCTGCCTGTGCTGCCTGTGCTCTATCAATGGAAAAACAAAGCTTAGATGATAACACATCTCTTTACACCAGGGTTTACTAAGCCCTCTGTTGAGACCTATTACTCAGGAAAAAATAATTTAAAAAAAAGATTCCTTTCAAATTATTAGTGCTCACTGACAAGTCATCTGACTTCTTCCTAAGGAATCTTTTGTTTAGCTCCTAGGATGGAAAATTTCCGATGGAAAATTACGAGGAGATTAATGTTGTTTTCATGCCTGCTAACACAACATCCATTCCACAGCCCATGGATCAAGGAGTAATAACAACTTTCAAGTATTATTTTAAAAATACATTTTATAAAGCTATCCCTGCTGTAGATATTGATTCCTCTGATAGATCTGGGCAAAACCTTCTGGAAGGATTCACCATTCTGAATATCCTTAAGAAAATTTGTGACTCATCAGAGAAAATCAAAATATTAATATTCACAGATGTTTGGAAGAAGCTGATTCCAACCCTCATGAACAACTTTGAGGGGTTCAAGACTTCTGTGGAAGAAGTAGCTAAGGATGTGGTAGAAATAGCAAGAAAATTTGAATTAGAAGTAGAGCCTAAAGATGTAACTGAATTCTTGCAATCTCAGGATAAAATTTCAATGGATAAGGAGTTGTTACTTCATGGATGAGCAAAGATAATAGTTTCTTGAGATGGCATCTACTTAGTGAAGATGCTGTTAACGTTGTTGAAATGACAACAAAGGATTTAGAATATTATATAAACGTAGTGGAAAAAGCAGCAGCAGGGCTTGAGAGAATTGACTCCAACATCAGAGAAATCCTATGAGGCATAAAATGCTACCAAATAGCATCACATGCTACAGAAGATCTTGTACAGAGTCAATCAATGCCGCAAACTTCATTGTTGTCTTACTTGAAGAAATTGCCACAAACACCCCAACCGTCAGCAACCACCACCCCAATTAGTCAGCAGCCAACAACATTGCGACAAGACCCTACACCCAGAAATAAAGATTATGACTTGTCCAAGGCTCAGATGATCATTAACTTTTTTTTTTTTTTTTAACAATAAAGCATTTTTGTTTAGGTATGTACCATTTTTAGACATATGTGATTATCACACTTAATAAGCTATAGTATAACATAAACATAAGTTACATGCTCAGGGAAAACAAAAAAATTGTATAACTTGCTTTACTGTGACATTTTCTTTACCTGGGTGGTCAGGAACCAAACACACAATATCTCCAAGGTATATCTATGTTACTTTTCAATATAGAAGTACGAGGTTTTTGGCACATAAGAAGTGTTCAAACCATAGGGGTTATTAGTTTTTGTATGTTTTATTCCTGCTTTGAGACACTTCCCCAATTTAAGAAGTATTGTTTCAGAAGCAGACAAGACTATTGCCCCAATCCCCAGTTACATTTCAAATAACAACAGCAAAATGATCCATGAGGTGTTCTAAGAGGCCCTTACAGACCCTGAGTCATGAAAACATGAAGGGCACTCGGGTGTCTGATAGAAATAAGGCTCTGTAACACGCTGCTTGCCAGTGGAACTGGGCCAGTGAACTGAAGGCAATGTCATGTTGTCAAATCCTTTGAGATCCTCACAGCCCCCAGCCCTGCATGGGCACACGGGAGGCACATGGCCAATGCCAGCTAATCAGAGGGTCCAGCCCCCTTCTTCCTCCAGCCAGTTCCGTTCTGGTGCCTCACTATGCTACAAACTGTCACTGAGTCCGTGAATTGTTTCTAAGAAGGCAGTTTCTAGAAGCTCAGCTCTGACTTCACAGTGTATTCTCTCTCATGTTGAGATGCTTCAGACGAGGCTCAGGCACACACGTGCAACAGCCATCGCCACACGGCTTCCTCAGAAGAAGCTGTCTCTACAAAGCTGAATCGTGTTCCTCCTGTCCCTGCTTCACAACACAGACACATTACAAGGAAGAATGGCAGATTTTGTGTATTTTAATTACAGTGTACTCAGTTGTGCCACGCAATGCAGTGTAAGCAAAATTACAATTGATTTTTAAGGTGATGCTTGACGCCATCCCAGTCACCTAAAAAAAAAGTACACAGCAATTTATAGGATCATCCACTCGCTGGAAAAGAATGTTGTCAGTAACCCAAACCTTCCTGAGGCCACTATACGACTAGGGCTTGTCTCACATACCCCGCCCACCTTTTTCATAAAAAAAAAAAAAAAAAAAAAAAAAAGACTTAAAAGATAACCCATTTTAAATATATAAAAATCCACTAAAATCATACCACTCAGGAAAACACTGTCAGCATTTTAGTGAGTATATATTGTCCCAGGTCATTTCCTAGGCATATATGTGGAATCAATAACTACTTATTCATCTATGGAGTGCCCTCTGTATACCAGGCCCTAATCCATGTGCTACAAATAGCACCAAACCAAACAGCAAGGGCTCTGCCATATGGAGCTGACATTCTAGTGGAGAGAGACCAGTTATAAACAAACATACACACACACACACCAACTGGTACAAAAAGTCTTACAAAGAAAATTAAGCAAGATAAGAAGACAGTGATAGCATTGGGGAGGTGCCATTTTAGACAGAGAATGAACTCAGTCAGAAATTATTTATTGGACACATGCAAGGCTTATTATAAAATACAGAATTTTCAGGTTTATATCAGGAGACGTGGCTCACGGCCGTAATCCTAGCACTTGGGAGGCCAAGGCAGGTGGATTGCCTGAGCTCAGAAGTTAGAGACCAGCCTGAGCAAGAGCTACACACCATCTCTACAAAAAAGTAGGTGGGCATTGTGGCAGATGCCTGTAGTCCCAACTATTCAGGGGGCTGAGGCAAGGGGATCACTTGAGAGGAGGAGTTTGAGGTTGCTGTGAGCTGTGATGCCCCAGCCCTCTACGGAGGGTGACCGAGTGAGATTCTGTCTAAAAAAAAAAAAAAAGACTCTACCAGACCAGTGGAAGTTATCTATTCCAAGATTTGTTGGAAGGTATTGGTTTATTCTATCACTGGTCTGGGTCAGCAGGTCTACAATCTGTAGAGTAGACCAGAACTCTTAGCACAGGCTGCTCTGGTGACCACGAGTAGACTCTCTTCTCCATCAAGGAAGCCTAAACTCTGCCTTTAGGGCCTTTTAACTATTTGAATCAAGGCCACTCAATTATCAGGTTATCTAAGATCGTCTCCCTTACTTAATGGCAGTTGCTCTTGGACTTTAATATCTGCATAATACCTTCAGAATGACTGGGATGGGAGCCCTGCCACACTGAACATCACTGATACTCTCCCTGAGCTTTAGAGGGGCTCTTTAATGCTGCCATGCTTCAAATCCATGCCTCCGATTTGCTTTCTGGCTTTATAATTCCAAAATTACTGTTCCTGCCAAAAGTTCTGCAATTTCTAAAATTCTATAACCTCATCACTCATTGTCTTCAGAGGCTCATAAGACTTAGAATTCAAAACAGACCAAAACTTGGTAAAGAATGGAGATGGGCACCTGCACAAGACCAATCTGAGCAAGAGCAAGACCCCGTATCTCCTAAAAATAGGAAAGCTAGCTGGACATTGTGGCAGGCCCCTGTAGTTCCAGCTGCTCAGGAGGCTGAGACAGGAGGATCACTTGAGCCCAGGAGTTGGACATTACAACGAGCTAAGATAATGCCATTGCACTCTGGCTGTGATGGTGCAGGACTTTGTCAAAAAAAAAAAATGAATGAAAATGGTGGTATAGCAAGAAATATCTGACAAAAATCTGACAAACATGTATATTAACAAGTGTAAGTATAAGTAATCGAATAATTGAATTGGATTCCTTTCATTTGCCCACTACTTATTGAAGTCAAATTCTTTTAGGGTTTGTTTGATTTGGGGAGGGGGGTTATTGCTTTTGTTTTGTTTTGTTTTTTGTTTGTTTTTGTTTGAGACAAAGTCTCACTTGTCGCCCTGGGTAGAGTGCCATGGCATCATCATAGCTCACAGCACCCTCAGACCCCTGGACTCCAGTGATCCTTCTGCCTCAGCCTCCCAAGTAGCTGGGACTATAGGCACCTACCACAACATCCAGCGAGTTTTTCTATTTTTAGTAGAGACAGGGTCTTGCTCTTGCTCAGGCTGGTCTTGAACTCCTGAGCTCAGACAATTAACCAATCTCGGCCTCCCAGAGTGCTGGGATTACAGTCATGAGCCACCATGCCAAGCCTGGAGTCAATTTTTTAACTAAACAATGAAAAAGTTATTTTTCCTCGCTCACTTCCTTCTCCCAGGAAGGGCAACTTTGTAAAATGATGCCTTAGATTCATAAACATGACATTTTTCCTCTTCAGGGCTGAAAATAAAAAGTTGTTGCCCAAGGTTAAAGGGTCAAACTGAGTCAATCCCCACCAGAATTTTCTGTGTAAAATTTAAACTAAAGGTTGCAAATTCGCATGAGTAAGCATTGAGATAAAAGCCAAACCATGAAAAAAATTCTAGCAAAAAAGCTAGAAAGAGCTTGAAACCAAATGGTGCACTAGGAGTCAAACTAATGCCAGCCACTGCCAACCCCGAGTCCTCTGGTCATGTAAGGAGATCAAGATCTCATGGAGGAAAGCCAATTTTTGTGGGTTTTCTGTTATTTACAGAATAAGAAATGTTTCTGGTCAGATGAAAGCAATATCTACCACAAAGTCTGTCCTGCCTGCCTCAGCAGACTGTGATGTGAATTCAAAAGTGTGATGCACCTATAAACAAGACACCAAAATAAGGAATTTCAATATATGCACAGCATAATGACTTACATGTAACAGCTATACAAGAATGTGTCTTTAACTGCACCAAATTATACCAACATGCATTGAGCAAAAGGTTTACATATGAGTTTGTGTCTTTTCCCACACATAAAAACACATGAATAAAAAGTATTTGAAATAAAATATTTGTATTTTTTGATTCAGATAAACAATGATAAATTTGATTTTTTCCACAAAAAAAAGAATACAATTGTTTGTAAATTCACCATTTTCAACTAAATATGCATTTCTGTGTAAAGAAGATTTTTTAGAAAGGGATTAAGCAAGTTGTAGAGGTATTCACAGTGCCATGCTAATGTATTTAACTTGAAAAATGCAGACATGACTTTAAACAATTCATTTGCTTGTCTATTTCATGTAAACCAGCAGGAAACTATGGATCCATAAAACCTGAAAAATTAGGTTAAGTGTTACGCCTAGTTGGCCTAGGCTAAAGTAGGAGAGTGTCAGGCCTAGGCTAAAATAGAAAACTATCAGTTAACTCCTGGCAAATTTCCAGAGCGTAATTCAAAAAAATGAAGTTAAGTCTAGTTCACTCTCAAGATAGATGGGAAAGTACTAATTGATTTCTTGCTTCTAGTTCACTCCCAATTTCTTGCTTGGCTAATTCCCTGGGAAATGGACTGGGAGGTACCAACTGGACTGACCTTGAAAGTACAAGTACTGAAACTAGGATGTACAGGGGTAAAATATTAAAACAAAGATGTATGGCTAACTAACCACAAAATTCTGCTTCTGTACAATGCTTGCTTTCTACCCTACCGGGATGCACCTGGGCAGCCTGCATGCCAACCAGGATTCAGACCAAGCTTTAAAAACCCAACTCCTTAAGCACTCGGGGCTGCTCTCAGAAACCCTTGGGACGCTGACAGTCACCGCCGGCTCTTCAATAAAAAACTCCTTTGCAAATTTGGCTTGTGTGGCTTTGTGGTCTCTGGAGAACTTCTGGGCATAACATAAGCCCCAGGTGAACTTTGAAAGGTCATCAAAGACCATCTCTCTATTTCAAGGCAGCATAAACCGAAACCAGCCATGAGAGATGAGTGTCAGCCTGCCCTGTCGTGCCACCTGTTCCTCATTGATCAGAAATGACATCTGGAGTCAAACGTGCCTTTTCAAATTCTGGAAGGCATTCTGGTGCTTGACAACAGCACTTTTACTTTGATTATGAAAATGAAATATATTTATTCAAGTTGCAATAGCACATTGGGACTTCAAGTGAACTTTGGAAAATTGCCTTCCTTTCTTTTTCATGCTATTAAATACCGCTTAATTGTACAGAATTTTTTGCCATGATAACTAAACTCTTGCATTCTACCACTTTTATAAAGGTAAACTGTGGAAGCAGTTGTGACAGAAATTCAGCATAGATAGTATTCCTTGATGGAAAGCTCAGCAACATCATTTAGCTGAGTGACCTTGTGTAAGTTAATTACCCTCTCTGTGACAGGATTCCCTCACTGGTCAGGGGAAAGGGGGTATATAAATCATGTTTTTTATTTTCTATATTTTATAATGCTTTGACATCTTGGGAGCCTTGCTAGCCAGGGAGCGATTGCCCCTACAGGGCTAGCTCATTCCTAGAGATAGCTAGGGGGCCGCCAGCGGGCATGCCTTTCTTATGCAACAACCAACCCAACATCCATATCTTCAGTCATCTCCTTTATCTAACTCTCACACACCAAGCCAGTATTTCCCCTGCCCCAATTACTCCAGAACCACATATTGGACAACTGAGAGACCACCCTAACAGCCCAGAGCACTCTGAAATCATGCAAACATACAAATTTACTCCTACTCACCTGTCCTGCCTCATCCATTCATTCCCCAGAAAGTGCAGCAAACACTCCTGGCCCTGCTTTCCCCTTGCCTCTCTCTGCCTCCTGGGGGCCCTTAGCACTTCTCCTGTGGCCCTGCACAGCACGGCATGCCTCCTTTCTGGGAACTCTCCCCTCCTCTCAATGGCTAAGACTCCGCTACAAATTAAATCTTGGGCCCAGATGAAACCAAGTTCTATGGATGGTTCTACATCTAAGGCAGGTATGAAGCCGAAGCAGTTTTCAAGCTTGTGAAACACACAGAACAGCCCATCTCCGGCCAATGGTTACCAACACCTTGCCCCACACAGCTCTTACTCTGGAATGAGCCCTCACCACCACCGCTCTGCTCCAGGTTCTTCTGACCTTTCATTTTGCACCCTGCCTGACTTCAACATCATGTCTTACCAGCCTGTCCTCCTAAGTGTTCTCGCTGCTCCCCAGAGCACCCACAGTCAACCTGTGCAGCCATCCCCCGCTCTGCTCTTCACTCACACCCAGTCCTGGGGTGCTACGGGCCTGGGCCTCTCCAGGTGCCAATACAGGGTGAGTAAGTCACTCCTCACAGTAACACTTAGAACCTAGGGCCCACAACAGCTATTCACAGTATGTGTTACACCCAGGTCACTGTGAGCTTGCATGCCCCACCTTTACTCAGCTCAGCAATGGTTATATCTGGGACTCCCCAGCATGCTCAGCTGATGGGCCAGGACCTGCTCCCAACATCCCAGTGGTCACCAAGGCCATCACCAAGCCCAGAAAACAGAGTGGTGGGAACCATGGCACCCTGGGAGGGCTGCTCTCAAGCTGACAGTGACACGTCCCAGCTCCATTAACAAGTTAACTAGCTTTGTGGGTCCTGATTCTTTATCTGAAAATGTCAGATAATAATAAAACTTTCACCATAAAATTTTTGCGGGTTTAAACAGAAATGATAACCAAACACTGAGAAAAGTGCCAGACAGCACTTGGCACAGAAGCTGTGATTGTCAGCGCCATCCTTACTTAATAAGGACTCCCCTATTTAAGGAAACTAACTCAAAAAGGGAAATGATGTGGGCTTGGACTTACTAAAACCAGTGCCTGAAATGTGACAGTATTCTCTTTTTGTCTTTTATGTCTATTTATTTTTTTTTTGAGACAGAGTCTCACTATGTCACTCTCAGTAGAGTGGCTTCACAGCTCACAGCAACCTCAAACTCTAAGGCTTAAGTAATTCTCTTGCCTCAGACTCGCAAGTAGCAGGGACTACAGGCACCTGCCACAATGCCCAGCTATTTGTTGTTGTTGTTGTTGTCATTGTTGTTTAGCAGGCCTAGGCTGGGTTCTAACCCGCCACCCTTGGTGCATGTGGTGGGTGCCATAACCATTGTGTTACGGGTGCCAACCTTATGTCTATCTTTTTACTCGGTTTTACTTTCTTCACTAGAATCCTGAGTGAAGGAGGCTTCCGGCTGAGAAGGACACCCAGGGGACTCCTGGGCTCGCCAGCTTGGCCCAGGCATGCAGCTCTGTCCAATCACTGCCGGGATGTTTGTGAGGAAGGGGCAGCTCCTACTCAATTAAACCTGAACTAACCCAGCTCCTCAAGAAGAGGGGGTGCCCTTGCAAGCAGACAGAAGAGTTGCCAGTCACCACTTCCCTGCCATCTTATACAACAGCATTTTTACAGAACTCAACCCCTCGCTTTAAGGCACACATTCCTCATTATTCACTCTCGTATCTGTTCGTGCAACAAATATTTAACTGCATGTCCACCAGGCACCAGGCACTATGCCTTGATGTGAAATCATAGACAAGAGAAAGGCACAGCCATTCAAGATTCGATTCTGAATTTTTTTTTAATCCTTATAGCCAACTGTGCAGCTAAAACAAATCCACATAATAAAAAGAAACTGTTCAAATCCCAAGATTGACCTGTGCTCCTCCTCCTTCTGCAAGAGTAAAGAAAGTTATTGCCTCACGGAGGCCACTTTGTTGAGGAGATGGTGACTTCTGACAGCCCACCAGCAGCTGTGGGTGACACAGTTCAGTCAATGACACATGGGCAAGTGTTGGCATAACCTTGCAATGAATGAGTATTTGGAATGCGGAGAATAGTGACTAATCAAAACAGGGAGTCCAACTGCGTGGCACACAAACAGCTACAGAGTCATGCCGGGAGGGGAGCTGCTGGAGAGGACAGGCCACACGCCTGCCCCTTACTCATTCGGGCACCGCTTTCTTCCTCTCCGCTGCCCCCTCCCCACTCTTTATTCCTTTAGAAAACCATTCCATTAGTCTCCTGGTTGAACTTCTGCCTCAGATGTGTCGCATTTGGCCTTTAGTTTTTTGGCCAGCCCAGCATTTAATAAATTATTTGAACATTTAAAGGAATTTTGTCAACATTTAAAAATTGAAGGATCGCACTGATAATCCAGATTGGCTGGCTTCCCTTGACAATAGGAAGAAATGCTTCCACGAATGGAAACACGTGACCCATATTCCCAAATGGCCAGTGGTCAGCAGTTAGCCCATGCTGGGGCTTGGTTTTCCTCTTTAAGTGGGTTGTGTTGGCTTCAGCTCACACGGTACCCACCTGGCCTGTTTCTTTCACTTACATTTACTCCCAGGAACGGATCTTGGAGTTAAAAGTAACATTTCAGGCAGAAAAAGCAGTTCAACAGGCATGATTCTGACCTACCTCCAGGAGGCCTTCGTAGGAGGAGGATTGGTGCTGTCTAACAACACTAATGGTTGCCAGGATGGTAAAGTTACAACCTGTTCTAAGACTATTCATTCCAGTGTCCTGAATCCCCAGCCCAGACCACAGATTAGATCAGTGTCTACCTGGTACTCTCTCTCTGCACAGTTGGCACATCCTTCCTCTTCAGCAGAATTGCAAAGTGGCTGGGGTGAAATGGACCGTAAATACAACCTGAGGGAGGATCCATGGATTGCCTGAGACCTCGCTACAACATCCCTGCCAGAGTCCCAACAATCTCCAACAGGCATAGATGGGCTCATTACCTTCTAAGGCAGCCAGATCCACACTTGAGACCATTTTCTTAAATTGGACAAGAATCCAACACCCAAGTTACCACATCAAAATTATATAGCACTTTGTATTTGCAAAATATAGTCACAGACATGGCAATGGTTAATTTTATGTACCACCTTGACAGGGTTAAGAGATGCCCAGATAGGTAGAAAAATATTAATTCTGGATGTATCTCTGGTGGTTTTTCCAGAAAAGACTAGCATTTGAATCAGTAGACCCAGTAAAGACAGTCCATCCCACCAATGTGGGCAGCTATTTTGTAATCCCTTAAGGAGCCAGATAGAACAAAAAGACCAAAAAACGATAATCTTCTCTCTCTCACTTGCTCTCTCTTCTCTTGGACACTGAAGCCTGGTTCTTACGGATTTACACTCTGAGACTTACCCCATTGGGCCACCCACCCCTGCTGCTGTTCTGGCCTTCAGACTTGGACAGAATTATACTACCAACTTTCCTTGTTCTCCAGCTTACAGAGTGCAGATGTAGGGAGTTCTTGGTCTCCAAAATCACAGGCGCCAATTCTCAAAACAAATCCCTTCTTACATTAATGTATCTATACCTGCTATTGGTTCTATTTCTCTGGAGAACACTGACTAATATAGACATGATTTCACTTAATCCTTATAAAAGGACTGGGTTATTTACACTATTATTTCTTTACTAATGAGGAAATTAAAGTTCCAAGAAGTTGCACAGCTTAGCCAAAGTCACATAACTGGTAAGCAGTGGCAAGATGTGTTTTTTCTGATTTAAATTTAAATATCCTTTTTCTAGAACCGTTGGTCTAAGGTCTATCCTGCACAATTTAATACCTAACCTGTCTAATTTCCCCATTATATAATAGACCTTCACATATTTAACCACAAACACCAAGTCTCCCATGAGTATTTTCTATTTTCCAACTAAATATTCTTT
The DNA here is from genome assembly GCA_963573935.1 of Arctocebus calabarensis. Taxonomy (NCBI): domain Eukaryota; kingdom Metazoa; phylum Chordata; class Mammalia; order Primates; family Lorisidae; genus Arctocebus; species Arctocebus calabarensis. The sequence continues at coordinate 15,319 of CAUYON010201556.1, read as the reverse complement.
TCATCACAATTCATTTGACAAAGTCTCTACATTCTTCCCCAATCTTCCTCATTCTTCCCCAATCTCCGCTCTCTTCTAAACGTGACCAAGTAGTATTCAAGTTCAGATAGGAAGACAATATTCCAGGTACAGGCAAGACCAGCACAAAGAAAAGGCGAGCTATCTTTTTCACCCTCCTGCAAATTATACATCCGAGAATTCATGTCTAAGCATATTTTAGTTTTTATTGACTCCTTTAGCAGTATGGTAAGCTAAATGTGAAGGGGCCATGGGTCCCACTTTGCCTAGGACAGTCCCTAATGATGCTTGTTTTCCAGGCTAGATTATTAGCAATGCTCCTTTGTATACTCTCAAACGCCCCAGATTGGATGACCATTTGCATGTTCTCCCTGTGTACATGAAACATAGTGTCAACTACGTCCTTCCCATGGATGCTGGTGCTCTGTCTTCTCTTCTTGGGACAAAATTTGGAACCAAATTTTGAAAATAAATCTTAAATGTATCCATTTTATAGTATTCATCTTCTTGTGTCCAGCCTGTCTTACATTGCACTGGCAGTCCCAATTCTGTGCATGCCCTGCCCTTTACTGTATAGCCCTGCAGTGCCCTCATCCAGTGGGCATGGTGTGATTCTCCAGCCTCAGCACATCCGCACCACTCACTCTGGCCAATAGAAAGTGAACAGTTCCGAGGCCCAGAACCCTGACAAGTTCCTGTGAGTGGACTTGCACCCTTGTGCTTCTCCCGTTACTGTGAGAAGGCCATGGCTGAGGTGGCCACTGGTCTGACAGGAAGATGAGAGACACATGGGACATTTGCACCCCAGTTCAAGCACTGCAGTCTACAGCTGAAGTCAGGTGGCAATAAGCGAGTGCTAGTTTCAGTCACTGAGTGGTTGGTGGGTTTTTTTGATGTTCTTTGTTTGTTTTTTGCAGTTTTGGCCAAGGCCGGGCTTGAACCTGCCACCACCACCTCCACCCCCCACCCCCCACCCCCGTAAATGGGGCTGGTGCCCTACTCCTTTAGCCACAGGCGCCACCCAGTGCCTGGTGGTTTTTAACAGTGTGCTACTCCAGCTTTGCAGGTTTTTTGATCTTACACTATCAGCCAGTGTGTTTACTGCTCCTTCCTGAATAGGATAGGGCTTAGGGCAGAATTCTGTAACCCTCTAGGAACAGCAAGCATCCCAAGATCAAATAAATAATGTGCTCAGCATTCTTTGGCCAGGCCAGTCAGTTACAATAAATATTAATAGTAGCTGACTTTTATTGAGGGCTTACTATTTGCAAGGCTCTGCCTTAAGCATGTGACATGGATTATGTCATTTTATCCCCTTTGCTCTATGAGTCAGATATTATAATCCCCCATTTCTTGATGAGACCTATAGGAGACACCTGAAAAGGAACACCTTGGTAATAAGGGAATGGGGAAGAGATTGGTCTCTCCTTAAAGAGCACGAGAGCACCTACATCATTGCTTGGTAGTCACCACACCTATGGTGTAAATGGCTCCAGGATCACTTCTGTAAAAAGCCATGGGAAAAGTTGGTCGAGGTCCCTACTATGCTCCTCTAAGACTGACTGCTGTACCTTTGAGGTACTCTGGCACCTCTGACCTGCCTGAGACAACTGGCTCCTCCTGATGAGGGCCAGGATCTGACTGAGACAACGGGCTCCCCGGCATATATAGGGTGCTATACCCCGAGTGAAATGTACAGTGGTCTGCATCCGGGCAGTTTCTTGGGCCAGGGCCAATGACCTAGCATCCTGGCTCCAACAGAGAACACTAATGGACACATGGGTTAAGGAAGGTACCCAAAGTCAGCCTGCTATAAGTGGAGTCTGGGTTCTGCCCCCAGCAGCAGCCCTGACAGTCTTAGGCACCTCATTCTAAGCCACTGAGGTATTACAGTGGCTATATTACAGGAGATCTGGGCAAGTGATTTTGGGGGAGACGACAAACACATTGCTCAAATCTTAGTGGGTTATCACACACCAAAAAGCAGTCAGCATGACATGAATAAAAAGAACATGAGATTTGGAGATGGCCAACAAAGTAGGCTGAAATCTGAACTGCAGCACTGATCTCTCTGAACCACTTTTCTTGTCAGAAAATGAAGATAAAAATGCTAACGTCATGTGGTTTTTTAGAGTGCGTAAAGCTCCTAGCATAGCACAAGCCAGTTCCAAGAGACATTTTCTGTTCTCCTCTTTTTAGGTAGAAAATGGGGTTATCCAACATCCTTGCCCTGTGTTGTGTGGACATGCTGAAGTGTGCACTCAGGCCTGCCCTCCCTTGCCAACTAGGTCATGCTTTGTATTTACAAAGCTAATTCTTTCTCTGACCTGCACTTCCCACTGCTGAATTTTATTCTGTATGTTCAGGTCATTATTTATTTCAAAAAGAGAATTCAATCCTCTCCTTGAGCTAGGTAGAAAAAATAGAAAGTCAAAACATTATTTTCTCTGAAAATAAAATTTGTAAATTAAAAACCAAAGCAAAGAAAATATTTCAAGAATTCTAACTAGGGCGGTGCCCGTAGCTCAGTGGGTAGGGTGCCAACTGCATACATCAAGGCTGGCAGGTTTAAATCTGGCCCTGGGCCAGCTAAAGCAGCAATGACAACTGCAACAGTAAAATAGCCAGGCATTGTGGGGGACGCCTATAGTCCCAGCTACTTGGGAGGCTGAGGCAAGAGAATTGCTGAAGCCCAAGAGTTGGAGGTTACTGTAATCTGTGACACCACGGCACTCTACCCAGGGTGATAGCTTGAGACTCTGTCTCAAAAAAAAAAAAGAAAGAAAGAAAGAATTCTAACTAGAATAGAGGATGGAAAACTCATTTTCCAATTTTGGAAACCACTCTGTCATTCCGACACTAATTTAGAACTGAACTCAACTTTGGGGACATATAGGACCACAAAGCTCTGTCAGATTTTTAATAGCCATCTAGGTATAATATACACAATGATTATGATCACAGAATTTAGTCCTGGAGACGCCAGAGAGACTTATGTCTGCGGGGCCTTTGACAGGTTGCTTAAGCTCCCATCTATAAACAGAAATTACTATCACACCACCTCATTCAGTAGCAGTCAGGGTTAAAAGAATTAATACCTGGAGAAACATAGTAAACTTTTGAAAAATCAACTAAAATTATCATTACTAATGAGATTTTGTTCTATTAAATGTGTCTGTAGAGCACATTTTCTTGATTTATGTAGGCATTATTACAGCAATCCAAAGCAAAACTACAAGAAGTACAAGGAACTGGAAATAGAAATTTTGTTCTGCCCTTTTAAATATTCCTAGTAAGGAACCTTACAATGCTACCCTTTCTTTCTCTTTCCATCTTTTCTTTCCTTTGCACACTTCCTTGTTCTCTCTTCACTGAGAAAGGAGTTCAACTGGATGCTAAGGAAAGTTCAGGGAGGTCTGACCAGAATAGCATGTAGACATAATACTAACATCTCAATGCTAATCAAATGCAAAAGGCAACATGGTGACTTTATCATGAGGAACTGACAGTGCCAACGTGGTCATTTGACAAAGGCTGGGATCACAGAAGTGGTCAGGGTGATACAGTTGGTCCCTGAAAAGAACCACAGCTAATTTCTGAGGTATTCCTGCCCAGAATGTGTGGACTGAGCCTATTGATGAGGTAACATCAGAGGGACCCAGGTATGTAGCATTTTACACTCTGAAGGGCCTATACCTTTTAAATCTCTCAAGAATGCTGTTATGGTGGCGCCTGTGGCTCAAAGGAGTAGGGCGCTGGCCCCATATGCCAGAGGTGGTGGATTCAAACCCAGCCCCAGCCAAAAATTGCAAAAAAAAAAAAAAAAATGCTGTTATGAACTGAATTTTGCCCCCTACCAAAATTTATAGGTTGAAGTCCTCAGTCTTAGCATATCAGTAAATGACTACATTTAGAGATAGTTTCTTTAAGTTAAAATGAGACCATTGACTTGGTCCCTAATCCAATGTGACTGGTATCTTTATAAGAAAAGATTAGCACATAGACACTCACAAAGGGACAGCCATAGGAGGGCACAGGGAGAAGACAGACATCGGTATGCCAAGGACAGAGGCCTCAGGGAAAACCATCCCTGCTGACACTGTGAACTTGGACTTTCAGTCTCAGAACTTTGAGACAATAGATTTTTGTTAAGTCACCGGGTTATGGTATTTTACCATGGCAGCTTACACAGACTAATCTAGACGTGAAAGAGAGGGAAAGACTGAGGAAATACTCAAAATGGAAGGAAACTGATGACAGCTCAGTGTAACACTTGATTCTGATCCTGGACCAGAAAGGAAAGAAAGAAATATATTTTCATTCTTGGGACTGGTTGTAAAATGTGAACAGAGCTGATACTGATTTGATGTTGATTTCTTGAGGGGAGGATTACTAAGATAGTGCCCTGGTTTTAGGGATGTCCATCCCAAGTATCTAAGGATGATGGCATTATGTCAGAAAGCAAATATATCTTTATATAAAGACAAAGGCTGGTGAAACAAATGTGGTAAAATGCTAACAATTGGGGAAGGTGGTTGAGGAAATATGGGTGTTCTTTACAATCTTCTGTAAATTTTAAACTACTATTTTAAAGGTTGAAATTGATACCTTGGGAACCCTTATGTAGTGTTGGTGGGAATTCAAAATGGTGCACCCACTATAGAAAAAGTGGGATAGTGGTTCCTCAAAAGATTAAACATAGAATTGCTATGTGATCTTCTGGATATTTACCCAAAAGAACTGCAAACAGAGAACTTGAACAAATATTTTTACACCCATGTTCATAGCAGCACTATCCACAATAGCCAAAAGGTAAAAGCAACCCAGTGTCCACTGAGAGATGAATGGATAAACAGAATGTGGTATACACAGACCATGGGATTTTATTAGTCTTAAAAAGAAAGGAAATTCAGACATACGCCACAACATGTATGAATCTCAACGACATTATGGTAGTTAAGTCAGATGCAAAAGGACAAACGCTGTATGATCCCTCTTGTAAGAGGAAATCCAAAATGGTCAAATTTATAAAGTACAGTCTTTTGCCAATTTGAGGAGGTTTAACTTACAATTTTGCAATTTTACAATGGTGTGAAAGCAATACACATCCAGTAGGAATCAAGGATCCATACAACCATTCTGTTTTTCATTTTTACTACATTTGTGAATAATTAAATTATTCTGTAGTTTATTATAAAATAGGCCTTTGTGTTAGATTATTTGGCCAAAGCATAGGATGATGTGAGTGTTTTCAGCGTGCTTCAGGTAGGCTAGGCAGGCTTCTGACGTTCACTAGGTTTGGTGCAGCAAGTGTATCTTCCACTTACTTTTTGCAACTTACGATGGTTTATCTGCAGGCTCCCCAGTTGTAAGTCCGGGAGGGTGTGTAGAAGACTGGTTTACAGGAGCTAAGGGGAGGAGGAACGGGAAGATGTTGTTTAACGACTATGGGGTTTCAGTTTTGCAAGATGAGAAGTGTTCTGGAGAGTGGTTGCACAGTGACGAAGCCGTTCTTAGCACCACCAACCTGAGCACTTACAGACGATTAAGATAGGTAAATTTGTAACATGTATTACCACAACTGAAAAAAATATTTAAATATCTTAGCTATTACTAATCTTTTTATCCACCTGCCTTTTCTTTTTAGCCAGTATATAAATATCTTACAAGCACAAAATGTTTCTTAAATCTACAGCATCTTTCAGAGCCCAAAGCCAGTGTCCAAGGCTGAGTGCTGAGTGCCTGCAGGACCCCTGGCAGCCCCTGGTGGCTGTCCAGGACGCTTGGAAAGCAGCCTTGCCTTATTCACCCCACTTCCTATTCCCCAGTGTCTACGCAGTGCCCAGCTAACGTTCCCTTACTAGCGTCTTAAGAACCCCAAAGTCTCTTCTCTCTCTCCTCCCTCGGGGCTCATGAGGACAGTCTTCTCACCACCTGGGAAAGTGTTTATCACTTTCTGAGGATCTTTAGGGTTGCGGGCTATTTTTGTTTTTCTGTTTTGTTTCGTTTTGCTTTTTCTTTTAAAACTTGGCTTCGGTTTTCACTAATTGAAACCCTGCGTTACACCAAAGGAGTTTAGAAATATGTCAGAAGACCTTGAGTTGTGACAGGGAACCTGGAATTCATGGATGCTGGGGGAATTTGCGTCTATTTCTTCATTTCAGCCTCGCAGCAAACCTCGCGGTCGCACTGGGCTTACTTAGCGTCGCGCACGAAGGGCAGAGCCGAGTGGCCCTCCCAGGACACGCGGGAGCAGCGGCGCGGGAATCCGGCACAGGTACCAGAGCCGGGCGGCCGCACCGAGAAGCCCTCGGTAACTGCGAGACAGTTCCTCTCGTGCCAGCCAAGCAGAAGTGCCACTCAAAGTACCGGTGCTGCTTCTTCCAGGCTAGTGACACCTATGGTGCTTTCTGGAATAGCCAGCTTACATATGGATTCACCTGTCTTCCTTTTCCAGGCCCGCATCTCCCTCTGAGCCCCGCGCTCACCCAGGAGCTGTCTGATCACTTTGCCTTCAGCCACAGGAGGGCGCAGAGGTACCGTTTAAGAAAGTAGATTTCCCCAGCAAAGCTGCTGCTGAAGAGTAGGGTGGAGGGAAAGACCTGTGTATTCAGATGGATGGATGGATGGATGGATGGATAGATAGATTGATTGATAGATAGATAGATCTGATATAAACTCAAATGAGATTGATCAAAACAGGAGCCTTTTCCAATCCCCTCATTTTGCAACTGAGAAAACTTAAGACCTCAGAGGGGTCCACAGGTGTTTTAGTGCTCAAGGTCCACAGGTGTTAGGTGTCTAATCTTACCAGTTCTCCAAAGAATCCGACCATAATCCATCAGGCCCTACAGGGAGGACTGGGGTGCTCTCAGCTCTGCAAGGACACAGGAAGGCTCACTGTGTGCTCTAGAGAATAACACAGGGAAAGTAAGCATTGCCCCTGGACTGGAGGGACATTTGATGTCATGGGAAAGATTAATGAGGACAAAACACAGGAAGAGCAGGTCACAAAAGCACATGGTACCCAGAAGGTTTAACTAATTGCAGCTGTACTGTGCAACACAGAGCTCCCAAGGGTGTGCTGGGTGAGGGTGACATCATCCGTGCCCACTGAGATCACCCTGAGAGGGCTCCGTGAAATCTTGCTGGGTTGCCTTTGTTTTCAAGCTTAGCCCCTTTGCTACACTCCCTCCATCAGCAATTGGTATGGTCTGCTTCTGTTCTTAAGTGTCTGATAAAGGATCTGATTTAAATGACTATTACAACAGGATCATGAGAGATGATTGATGTGAGCTGCCTTCTTAGAAGCATCAAAGAAAACTATGAAGGCAATGTCCCAGACTGTAACATCAGTCCTTGTTCTGTGAGTTCTATGCCTGCCACAGTTGACTCTAAGCTGCTAGGGGAAATTGCTGCTCACTAAGGTGACTGGGCAGCCATCAGCTTAATACTGAACACTTTGGAGCAAAGCTACAGATAGAGTCTCAGTACTGTTTATTTGAGGCAGGATATTTCTTAATGTTTCGTGGGATATTCCCTTAGTTTATTTAATACAATTGTGCTCTGTTCACAATGTGCATTGTTGTGCACATTCACACCTGTTGTCTGTGTAATTATATGAAATATCTTCTCTTAGGGAAGAACTTTGTGTACATTTCAAGAGTAATGCAGTAAATAAAGATGACACAAAACTTGAGAGATTGAAAGTTGTTGAGAATGCAGAAAAGAAATCTGGTTATCAAACACAGTCCTGGCCAGGCATCAGGTAACTGTATCAATGAGGATGATATATCCATGGTTAACTTCATGAAGAAGTAATATGTTTTACATAAAGAGACAGTCCATTCTTCTAAAAGCACATAATATAAAACAAAACTGAGAGACCATGAGGCACAGGGCTTCGGTGGCTCCATCTTAACCGATGGCAGCAATTTTGAATACCATAGCCCAGCTCAGTTCCCTGATAAGCTATAAAAATCACAAGCAGCCAACTCCCCTGGCCAAAGCCTATGGGCTTACAGGAGTCCTAATAAGGTTCAACAAGCCCACAGGACCCAACCAATCAGAGGCCACCCCATTGTTCCCATACCCTAACCTCGTACCCTAACCTCATAAATACCTGACTGCCCTATAGTGGGAGCTCTTTGGGAGACCTGCTGCATCAGGCAACTAAGAACCCAAGCTTGAGTTTGAATAATAAAAACTCTTTTGTTCTTGCATCGATTCGGCTCCCTGGGGGTCTGTGGGGACGCCTATTCTGGGCACAACAAAAACCACTTAACAATGAAAGACAGTTAGTTACAGGTTATCATTGATATGAACTCTTCCTTTCTCCAAAATGGTTTTGATAGAACATGCAGCAAAAAAGCATACAATAGGCTTAATACATGAAGAATGGAAATGGGCATTAAGGATCAAGAGAATAGAATAGAGGCAATACGGGTAAAGTTAGCCTGTAACATAGTTTCTGTAATTGAGTATAAACTGTGGCTCTGAGCTTCCTAGAGACCAAGATGAAAGAGGAGTTAAGAAAAATGGTGTAATATCATTAACAGGCAAAAGAGATAATGTGGATTTTTCATTTTGTTTCCTCTAGAAACTGAATCTAAAATGAATTGCTCTATATAATCACTCATAGATAATGGCTTTACCAGCGATTTTCAGTGTGCTATGTGAGGATTTTAGATGTGGCGAGAACATTTTTAAAGATCATTGGTTAAATTATTTTTGAAAGAAGTTCAAAGCACAGTAAGTATATTCTTTTTCTTTACTCTCTTTTTTTTAGTCAACATAATTTAAGTGCCATGGAAGTTTAACCATAGTTCAAGTGTGCTGTACAATAAAAAAGATGGAAAAATCATAAACAATATCCTCTATGAGTTTTTGCCCAAACCGGAGAGGATATGAATTAATATTAAAGCACAACTCAGTAACATTAATCCTGTCAGGGGCTAGGATCACATGAACAAACTTCAGAAAAAAAATCTTAGAATTCTAGCCAATGGAGGCATGGGGTAAAAAATGCCTATTCTATGGACTTTGTCATGCCTGGGGCCAGGACTACGTGTTGAAGACAGCTTGTTCCAATACAAACTCAAATGGAATTGTTCAAAACAGGAGTCTGGAAGAATTCAGCATCTCCTTTTTGAAATGATGAATGACTCTCACCAGCCGTGTATCTGGTCCCTCGGCAACAGCCCGTGCACAGACCCCAGGCTGTTTGAGTGCATCGTCTGGCAGGCTCAGTGCACGCACAGAGGATGTCATAACTGAACATGTGTAACACAGCATTAGTTCAAATGGCATTTCTGGATTGAATTTTGAGCAGATGTGCATTGTTCCCTTTTTAAAGGTAAAAAGCAATGAAAGATACTGTGGTTTTGACATTAAATGAGCACTTAAAAAGCAGCTTCGTTTGGCTTCAGGTTTCCTTTCTTCCTATCCTCTACAGTTCTTTCCTTGGCAACAGACTATTCAATTGAAAATTCAACAAGCCAGCTGCTTCGCTCCTCCTTCAAAAAAGAAAAAAATATGAAAGTCTCCACTAAGGAAAGGAGATAATCCTATCAGTCTGAGTATGGGGGGGGGGGGGGGTTAATAGTTAATTACTTATTTATTTATTTTTGGAGACAGGGTCTCACTATGTTGCTCAGACTGGTCTCAAATTCCTGGCCTCAAGTAATCTTCCTGTTGAGTATCTGGGATCATAGGAGTGAGCCACTGGGCTAGACAGGTTTTATTTTTAGATGATACCCATTACTTCATTTTTAAGCCTCTGTAATAAATTAACCAATTAATATCTGTATATAAGTTTCGAACATGCCTAGAATTGTGCTGGACTACAAAAAAATGATCATCTCTTTTTCCTATTCCCAAAGATATTATAATCTTAACAGAGTTGGAAAACCAAGAGACATGAGACAGTTAAAGATCTAGTAAACACTAGTCTATGTAAAACTCCTAAATGCAAATTCAAAGAATGGACTATTGTAGCCTAGGGAATGATCAGGGAAGACTTCCCTGCTTTCACCTGTCCCTGTGATTCTTCATGCCTGAGGGAATAAGAAAGATTGAAGTATCTTACTGCTCTCAGCTCTTCTCCAATCTGACACATATTTACCCAGGTGCGAACTGACTGCCCAGGTTTCACTATGGCTTCTTGTTTTCTATTAGATCTTTTTTTAAATCTTTAAATCTTAAAATGCTGAAGGTGAAGGAATAGCCCAGAAATCTTGCCTGTGAATAAGACACTGTGAACTATACAAAACCAAAATCAACTCACAAACTCATGATCTCAGGTAGGAATTCCTGAGCACTTTCCTTTTAATCCTCTCTTGAGGACTCTCCATTTAGACATCATCTTTCATGCAGAGAATCAAGCATATTTCTCACCAACATTAATTCTGTTCTCAGTTAGGTGTGTAGCCACGGAGCACACATACAACAGGATGAGCTGAGCACCCCAGGGTGTGAATTTGAACAGAGGAATTACAGCTTAGGCTTTGAGGCTGTATGTAAATTGCAGGTCTGTGTCTAAGCACATAAGCAGATTTTAAGCAGATGTAAATGTTAACCTACATACATACACTACTTACATACGCAATAAACACATGCCACATACTCACAGTCAAATTGGTGACCTATGGTTATTAACTGTAAAGAACAATTATAATCTTTATAATTGTGGTTTTGTTTGAATTTCCACCTCATCAAAAATGTAACAACTGACTAAAGAAGGATTCTTTACTTTCTTCTCAGTGAAGAGTTTATTGATATCCTGAATTATTATGATCACATTTGAGGAAAGAAGTAAATACTGGAATCGACAACACAACGTGTTGATGGTAGAGTAGTTACCAGCTTCATTAGCCTCACAACTCCATTGAGACCCCTTGATAATCCAGCAGTAGGGATTTCATTCAATAGTCAAAAACTTGGGTTCAATCAAGAGATTTTCTATAGTCCCTAATAATCAACACCCCCACCAGAAATTATATTGTATTTTACTTTGTGTATTTCGCATATTTCAAACACAAAAGATCAAGACTAATAATGATGGTCTTCATTCATTTCATAAACCTTTATTAGACACCAAATGTGGCTTTGTTCTAGGCAATAAGATGATTAACAAACAGTCCCTGCCTATTGGCAGTCACTGTTTACAATGAAACTCAAGAAGCAGTCAGGAAGGAGAGGGCCCTGAAATGGAATCAGAATTTAAAGAGTGGGAGGGAGGGAAAGAAAGTACTGGGAGACGGGCCTTTCAGAAAGAGTAAGTAACTTGAGCAAAGGCATGGGCACAGAAAAAAACAGAGCATTTGAAGAATTACGAAACATTGTTCATGGCTGACTGCAGGAAGAAGGGGAGGGCCCTTTGAGAAATACCACTGGAGAGGTGATAAGGGGCCAGATTTGTGTCACTCAAAGAACATCTTATGCCACACAAAGGAATTTGGATTTTTTTTTTCCTTTAGGCATAAGGAAGTCATTTAAGGGTTTTAAACAGGAGCAATGTAATCAGATTTGCCCTTTTGAAATAAGACCCCCTGATTAGTGAATAAACTCACATTTCTGTTAACCATTGTTTCATTGTTTGGTCTTTAGACTCTATTGTTGATTGAAATACCAAAGTGATAGGAGTCAAGAGGCTTTGCCACTTAACCTTACAACATCTCATTTCCTTGCTTTTAACATTGTGATTATCTTATCTGCTCTACCTTATTCATTTGGTGTATAATTAAAGTCAGATAAAGGCAGTGACTGAATCATCCATTGGACTCCATCAGTTAGCTGGTGCCAAAATTACAGATGAATCAACAAGTTCTATCGGACCAGTTATGGGCAAAACCAGAAAATATTAGATCTAGCACAAACTTTATGAGCCATTGAGTCTTTCATTATATTTTGCACTTAAAAATGCCAATGTATGGGATGCCAACCCAGAGATTCTGAATTCTTTCATCAGGGTGTGGCCCGGGCATTGGGAGTTTTAAAAGCTCTCCAGGTGATTGTAACATGCATTTAGGTTTGAGAGCCACTGTTCTAGTCTCCTGTGGCTTTATAAGTAAATTCCTTTAAATTCTGTAGTAATACATAATCCACGGGTCATTTAGCCTCTGCTAAAACTTAGAGAAAAAGACAAAGCTATTATGTGTATTTTATGCACAATCCTAATAACAAAAGATAAAAACCTAAAAAAAAGACATGAAGCTATAAATTAATCCTTTTATGAATATAAGTATAGAAATCATGAAACTATTATAAACATGTTTAAACTGTATTCGAAATAAACAGGCTAAGTCAAATTTATTTAAGAATTGAATTGTTTAATATTAGGAAAGTTTGTTTTTTTAATGTATCACCATTTTAATAATTTATTTGATCAGTATAAAGTGACAAGTACTGTGGGGAAGGCAGCAGATATACAGGTAGGCATTATCTCTATCATCACAGAATGTATTAATTAGTGTGGAAGATAAATATTCAATCAATTGTACACACATCAAAAGGTAAAACAGAAAAAAAATTAATAAATGCCAAATGATAGCAAGATATCAATATGAAATACATTTCCTAGTAGTAACCAACATCCTGTGAAAATCTGAGTGAAAAAAAAATGCCTATTGATATCATTACAGTTTAATATTGTCCTCAGTTTCCAGCCAATAAGAACAATAATTAAAAGTATATTAAATAATAATTATTTGAAAAAACTGATTTTTCTACCTAGAAAAACTAGGTGAACCATCTGAAAACTATTAAATATATGGTTTCATAATAGTACTGAGTACATTGGATACTTTTTCCTCCACTCTTGAGATACTTTACTAAGTAAGATAAGTTCCAGCTCCATCCATATAAACATAAAAGAGGTAAAGAATCCATTCTTTTTTAAGGCTGCATAATATTCCACGGTGTACATATATCACAATTTATTAATTTATTTATGGGTCAATGGACACTTGACCTTCTTCCATGTCTTGGCTATTATGAATTGAGCTGCAATAAACAATCTGGTGCAAATATCTTTGTTATAAAGTGATTTTTGATTTTTTGGATATACTCTTAGTAGAAGAATTGCAGGATCTAACGGCAGGTCTACTTTTAGATCCCTGAGTATTTTCCATACTTCTTTCCAAAAGGGACATATTAGCTTGCATTCCCCCCAGCAGTACAGAAGTGTTCCCTTTTCTCCACATCTAGGCCAACATCTATAGTTTTGGGATTTTGTTATGTAAGCCACTCTTACTGGAGTTAAATGATATCTCAAAGTGGTTTTGATTTGCATTTCTCTGATGATTAAAGATAATGAACATTTTTTCATGTGTCTGTAGGCCATGCACCTATCTTCTTCAGAGAAGCTTCTGTTCAAGTCCCTTGCGCATAATGAAATGGGATTACTTGTTCTTTTCTTATTAAGTTTGAGTTCTCTGTAGATTCTGCTTATCAAACCTTTGTATACAAACATTTTAAACATTTGTGCTAAAACAATACTAAAAAGTCTACAACTGACATCACACTTGAGGGTGAAAGACTGATTGTTCTTCCCATAAAAACTGAATATAAGGTAATGGTGTTTCTACTCTCACCACTTCTACTTAATCTTCTACTGGAAGATCCAGCCAGTGCAATAAGGCAAGAAACAGAAATTAAACATGCACAGCTTGGAAATGAAGGAGAAAAATTGTGTGATACTTGCAGACAACATGATCTTGTATGCAGAAATCCTAAGGAATTTACCAAAAAAACCTAGTAGACTTATAAGCAAGTTTAAATCCATACAGTTTCTTCAGAGGAAATCTCCTTGATTTTTTTATAACAATTTTATTTAAAAGCTATTGACTACAAATTTATGGGCTTAATTATGATCTTTTTATTCTGTTTAATTCATCAATATATCTATTTTTAGGGCAGTGCCTGTGGCTCAAAGGAGTACGGTGCTGGCCCCATATGCTGGAGGTGGTGAGTTCAAACCCAGCCCCAGCCAAAAACTGCAAAAAATATATATATATGTTTTATATATCATATAAAATATGATATTATTATATATCATATATAGTATACTATTATATATTTTTATATGTTCTATTATATATATATGAAAAATATTTTTTTATGCCAATACCACGTTGCCTTGATGACTGTGGCTATTCACTAAGTTTTGAAATCAAGTAGTGTAAGCCTTGCATCTTTGTTGTTTTCAAGTTTGATTTGACTATTCTGATTTCATTGCCTTTCCATATAGATTTGAGGAACAGTTTGTCAATTTCTATAAAATAGTCTGCAGGGGGGATTTTGATAGGGATTGCACTGAATCTATAAATTAATTTGGGACCAATTGTCATCTCAAAAATACTGAACCTTTTAATCTATGACATATATCTTCATTTTTTAGATCTTCTTTAATTTCCTTCAAACTTTCATAATTTTCAAGGTATAGGTCTTGCACTTTTGTTAAATTTGTTCCTAATTATTTTTCGTGCCATTTTGAAAAGAAGTATTTTCTTAATTTCTTCATCACAGATATGTTTTGATATAGAAATAAGTTTATTTTTGTGTATTGATTCTGTGACCTTGATAAACTTACCTATTAGTTCTTCTAAGTTTTGTTTGGTATTCTTATAAATGCTTTTTCTTAATCAGTTGAGACTATCCCATGGTGTGTTTTCCTTCTATTAATGTGGTAATATATTATATTGACTGACTTTTTATGTTAAACCACTATTGCATTCCTGGTATAAATCTTATTTGGTTATGCCTTGATCATTTACACACTGCTGGATTTAGTTTGCTAGTATTTTGTTAAAGATTTTCACATCTATATTCACAAAAGTATATTGGTCAATAGTTTTCTTGTGATATCTTTGCCTAGTTTTTGGTACTAAAGTAATACTGAATCAGGAAGTGTTTCCTCCTCTCCTATTTTTTTGAAAGATTTTGTGAAGGATTAGGGTTAATTCTTCCTTAAATATTTGATAGATTTTACCAGAGAAGAATTTTGGGCCTAAGATTTTCTTTGTGGGAAGTTTTCTGTTTACTCATTCTAATTTTGAGGGCATATAATCATTTATAGTATTCCTTTGAAATCTTTTTTATTTTTGTAAGGTCCATAAAAATGTTACCTCATCCATTCTTTATTTTTTTTTTGCATTTTATTTTCTTTTTAATAATTTTATTGAATCATAATTATGTACATTGGTGCAATCACAGGGCACGATTCATATACATTCAGAAATATTTTGATCATACTGTTACAGATATCCTTCATGGCATTTCCTTGATCACTATATAAAGACAT
>CAUYON010201555.1:0-17608 GCA_963573935.1 Arctocebus calabarensis | reverse complement strand
GAGTCTCACTTTATCGCCCTGGGTAGAGTGCCATGGCGTCACACTGCTCACAGCAACCTCCAGCTCTTGGGCTTAAGCGATTCTCTTGCCTCAGCCTCCCTAGTAGTTGGGACTACAGGCGCCCGCCACAGCGCCCGGCTACTTTTTTGTTTTGCAGTTCGTTCGAGGCCGGGCTTGAACCCGCCACCTTCGGTATATGGGGCCGGCGCCCTACTCGCTGAGCCACAGGAGCCGCCCTGATGAAAGATTTAAAATAAAATTTATCTCAAGTGATATTAAATGGAAGGATCAAACAAATAATTAGGAATGGAAAAGAATTCAAACAAGCATGGTGTTCTAAAGCAATTGATAAGACATGCAAGGTTATCATATGGAAGGAATTCCAGGAAATCTTAAGCTTACTGGCAATAGGTTAAACACTATAGGGGAAAGAAATTCCCTATCTGGCTCCTTAAAATGACAGACCAGTCATACCCAGCACAAAATTTTTCCTTGCTCAAGGAAATAACTCTCTGAAAGGAGTAACCCCTTGCTTCATGTCAATGACCATTCTGGGTTAAAATGTGTAGGTCATAACTGAGAAACAGGCAAACTCCCTCTTCTTTTATCTGATACTTTTCTTGTCTTAGGAAAAGAACCTATTACTAAATTTACATGATCTATATTATTTCAAGCACACAATACAGAAGAGTTATATTCATTAGCAAAATCTTTTGAATGAAAAATGTAGTACAACATTTAATACATCTCCAGAATAGCACTTCATTATGAATTTTATTCTGTTTATTTTATGGTATTTGTTAAATGCTTTATGGTATATGAAGTACATTTATATGTATAAATACATATGTGTGTATGTATACACATATATGTATATGTGTGTATGTGTACACACATATATGCTTGTACATATAAATGTACCTCATATACCATAAAGCATTTAGCATATACCATAAAATAAACAGAATAAAACATGTGTGTATATATGCACATGTAAACATATATGTGTGTATATATACATGTATACATATATATGTATATGTGTATATTTACAAAAACTCTTAAGTAAGACCCCCCAAGCATAGATATGAATGTGATATAAAGAAAAAAAGAAGTTTTACCCCTTCAGGATTATACTTTGCAAGCACTCCATTGCCATGGAATTCTTGAAGAACATCCTTTAACTTCTTTGTAGAATCTATAAAAAATCAGAAAGCACAAATTTTTATATACACCTACCAAATTACATAGACCAGTAATATAAACAATCACCGATATAGAAGCTAAATTTAAAAATTCACATGTAAAATCTCTTTTACCACTGTTGGAAGGCTACTTAATGGCAAAAATAAAAAAGAAACAAAAGAAAAAGGAATATTTTACTCAAGTTTATTGCCCAAGAATAGGCCATTATCTATATAATCTCCATTAATGAACAAATAAATGAATAGATAATATGTTTTTTCCTTTATTTGATAACATACATCTAAATGGATAAAACGAGCTTTGTTTAAAAAGTAAAAACTTCGTCAAGCCCTACGATTAACAAAGCATATTTTTTTTGTATAGCAATGCATTACGTAATAACAACACTCTTCGATAAGATAAATAAAATGTGTAGCTAAGTATTAATGATAAGTTCATTCAAAGGCAAGCTATAAATATTAGCATTCTGCATGTATTATTAGGAAGAATTTTCTAAGTATACATAACTCAGCACTAAATTAAACCTCACTCTCTTTCAATTATGAAATAAAGCTTAGATGTTACCAGGAGTGTTTACATCATTTTCTTCAAAAGTCCTCTAATTTTTAAGACTTTTCATCACATTAGATGGTAATAAGAAAATATGAGTTAGTATGATAAATATTGTATAAAAGGACTAATATGAATATTATTATAATTACATTAAAGCATTAATCTAAATATATGCATTTAGTGTACCAAAATAATGCTCCCATACTTATAAAAATATATATTTTTGATCAACCAATCTCAGAATTACTATTTAAGTTAGAGAGAAACAATAGCAAACAAACACAGATAAGTCATCCACATAATCAACCAAGTTTGACTAATTCAGCTAATCTTGTAAATCAAGGGTGAGAGATAAGTGGACTTTCAGTTTTGCTTTAGAAAACAGAGCCTGGGTGATTATTTCCTAGCATTTGAACGTCTTTATGGCTTTAGCATAGGTCTTTTCCCAGGACTAAGTGATATTAGAACTACTATAAACGTTTATTTTCTAGTTCTAGAAAAGCAATATGCAAATGACCTTTTCAAACCCTGTTCAAAAACACTCTTAGCTGCCCATTGAATATATCATACCTATATTTTGTGAATTGTACTTTGACTTGGAATATACAATTCACTTTCTTTATGTTGTAAATGCTGTGGGCTTATGTATGTGTGTGTGTGAGAGAGAGAGAATGTTTTTTTAAATTGAGATAAAGTTCACATCACATAAAATTCACTACTTAACTGTTTCAAACTCTACAATTCAGCAGTTTTCAGTAAACTTACGATGTTCGGCCACCGTCCCCCTATCTAATCCCAGAACATCGTCATCTCCCTGAAAAGAAACTCTACCCATTAAAAATGGTTACTCCCCATTTTCTATCCCCTCTAGCTCCTGGCTACCATTAATCTATTTGCGGTGTCTATAGTTTTGCCTGTTCTTAACATTTTATGTAAATAGAATCATAAATTAATAATATGTCATCTTTGTGTCTGGATTCTTTCACTTAGCAAAGAGTTTTTTTTAAGGTTTGTCCACATTGTCACAGGCATCACTATTTCATCCCTCTTTATAACTAAATAACATTTTATTGCATGGATATCCTACGGTTTTATAAAATCTGCTTATCAGCTGGTGTACATCTGTGTTGCTGCCAGGTTTGGGACATTATGAATAATGCAGCTATGAACATTCACGTGTACAAGTTTTTGTGTAAACATGTTTCTATTCTCTTGGCTGTATACTAAGAATAGAATTGCTGGGTCATACATTAATGCTCTGTTTAATGTTTTAATGAACTGCCAAATTGAATTTCACAACAGCTGTCCCATTTTACACAATACACAACAATGTATTAAAGTTCTGATTTCTCTTAGTCTTTCCCAGAAATTATTTCCTATTTTTTATTTATAGCCATGCTAGTGTATGTGGTGTTGTCTGATTTGCATCTGATTAGCTATTTGCTAATGACTAATGATGCTGATCATTCTTTTGTGTGTGTACTGACCATTTGTATATCCCTTGGATAAATGTTTATTCAAGTTCTTTGATTTTTTTTTTTAATCTGACTGATATTATTTTGTATTTGTTGTAATATTCCGGGTGGGGTGTATAGGTGTGTGGGTGTGTGTGCTCACATTTGCTTGCTGCCTGTATAGCTCCCAGTATATTTCCTTTTTTGGTGCATATTGTACTAGCACTTTCCATATGGTGGTCAGAGTTTTTGTTTTGTCATGTCCTATGTTAAATTATAGTTCACCGTAAGGTAGAAAATGCATATTTTCACTTTTGCACATCTTTCAACTTTACTACACAGCTAAAATAATAGAACTACAATAAACATAGGGATTAAGTTAATCAGAGCTATTTGTAAATTACAACAAATTATAGTAATTGCTTCAACATGGGCCTTGTCAGAAACATTACACTGCGGAGATAAAATTGTTTATTAAAAATTGACATGAAGCCAATCCCTATGCCCAAGTCTTCGTTATAGATGATCAGACACTATTCTAAGTTGGAATAACCTGTTTATTTCTTTTTGTTTATAAATGTAGACGCAGGCATTCTGTGCACTCTGACAGACACATACATGTATGTATAGGTGCATACATTCAGGAATATCATATCCCAATAGACTCTGAACTTGCACTCAACAATCATCTTGGTTACAGACAATTTAACAAGCTCTAGTTTATGTTCAGGTGAATTATCATCATCAATTCCATTTGCTCCATTTCCAGTTCTCAAGTTTCAGTTCTAATATCTTACCATCTGACGTTTAACTATGACATGACCTCATCTCCACTTATAACCTAGTTTGGAAACTGGAGCACTATCTTGTTCTTCTTTTCCTGTCTTAGTAACTCCTCTTGGGCCTCATCTGTCTAAGAGTACGGCCTTGACTTGACCAGCCAATCTTCAACAAGTGAAGATTTGGCTACGAGACACCAGAGGGTTCCAGATATCCAAGACCATTCAATAGAATTCCCTTACATCAACTGTCTACATGTCTGCTTAGGCATCCAGATTGCCCTAGGTTGTGATACTTCTGTTGTTGTGTTCTACCTACACACATTGGAGAAGACACATTTATCTTATTTTATAAGTTAGTTATAAAGTTATAAAGTTTTGCCATTTTATTTCTGTGACCTATCACCACACGTATGTCTACCTTTTTGATTGTACCAACTCTGGATCAAATTCAAAACAATACTGGGGCCATGGAGAGGAGAAAAGATATGTAATTAGGTCTAACTTGCTCTCTAGGACAAGACAAACACCAAGAAAGTAATACTTTGGCAAATGGATTGTGGGTAAAATATGGTCTTAGTCATATTTCAACTAATATTGAAGCTTCTTGTTTTAAAACACAGTCCCAGATACCATGCTGGGCAATGATGAGAAATCTAGGCAGGCAGCCAGACTGGGGAGCTAGGAGATCAGTCCACAGTTAATATAGATCCTTAATGGAACAAAGATCTATTAACTGAGAGACTGGCAAGCAAAGTGTTGGTCAGTCAGGTTCAAATAGCAGATTTAGTACTTATGCACATAATTACTTGGAATAAGGTAATGATACAGATGCTTAGCATAAAACATGGATCTCCTAAAAAGACTTGGGGCAATTCTGAAACACAGAACTGAATCCAGAGGTACCTTTGTTTGGCTTGGCAAGTAGGGCATGTGACTTAGAGAACAACTGTGAACACAAATACTGCTCTTTGACAACCATATTCATCTTCCCAGGATGTAAATTAGTACTGTATCAATAGCCATGGATGAGACAATGGGGTCATGTGGGGTTGTCTTTCCCATTGCGATCAAGATCACCTGAAAACTGAGCTGGTCCTGAGCAGGAAATGGAAGTTGTTTTTTTCAGCAGACTCCCTTGTTTATGTGCTGGGAAAAAACAGAGGAAATGAATATGGGAGCCAATGAGTAAGCCCTATCCTAGGGCTTATCTCGTTAGCACCTGTTCAGTACTTGAGGAGTGTTCCCAGGGCCCCCAAATGTACATACACCCTGCGAATCCTCTCATTGGGGCTGAGTCATGTACTGAACAATGCCATGAGAATTGAAATAACTACATCTCAGAAATCAACATTAAATCATTATTTACATTTACCATGTTCAGAATTTTTACATAATTTTTAAGAGAAATTAAATTCCTTTTATATTATTCTTAAATAAAAATAAAATCATAAGTTCATTTTGGAAATGTTGAGAAAATAGCTAATATGTTCTAAAACATGCTATATGTCTGCTTAGGCATCCAGATTGGACTAGGTCGTGATACTCCTGCCATTGTGTTCTACCTACCCTCATTGGAGAAGACAATTATCTTATTTTATAAGTTAGCTGTTTTGCCATTTTATTTCTCTGACCTATCACTACATGTGTGTCTACCTTTTTAGTTTGTCTCCCGTCTCTTTACATATCTGTTATCTCTTGAATGTGCTTCCCTTTATTTCACTGCCTCTCTGCTTCTTTGTCCCAAAAAACTCAACATGTACTTGTCAGATTAATCTTGAAGGCTCCATGAAGTAATGGAGAGATTTAAAGCCAGATAGATTTAAATCTAAATCTTGGCTTCAGAATTCTTGGCAGAATGTGCCTGGGTATATTTTTAACCTCTCTATGGCTCAGTTTTCTAATACTTAAAATAGGATAATGAAAAGGTCCTTGCAACTATGTCTAGCAAAGTGCCTGTTGCTCAGTAAATCCCTGTTCCTTCATTCTGTCCTAAAGGTGACTTTAAATACATCATCACCCTTCAACAGTTTCCTTCATTTGGTATCATAGGTATATTAAAATATAATCCAAACATACCTACCAAAAATTATTATCAATGCTTTCCACACTTATAATTCAATATCCTGTTGTACACCTCTGAAAATATCACATGATTTTAGAGCTCTTCCTTTGTTCACAATGTCCTTTTTTGCCCAGAAATACCATCTATGTCAAATGAAGTTCAAATATAATGTATGCTGAAATTTACTTGACACCTTATCCACCAAACCTCCCAGGACCTCTATCGACCACAGTAGATAGTAACTTATCCTCCCTGGAACTCCCATAATAATTCACTTGGAATCTACATCAAACTTATGCAGCAATTTTTAGATGCAGCAACATGTAGTCCTTTGTCAGATGTATAGCATATGAATATTCTCTCCCTTTCTGCAGATTGTGAAGATTCTCTCCCATTCTGTTTACACTGTTGATTATTTATTTGCAGAGCAGAAACATTTTAGTTTAATTAAGTCGCATTTTTTTTTATTGTTTGTCATATTGATATTTGGGGTCTTAATCATAATTTTTTGTCTAATCCAGTGTCCGAAAGTGTTTTTTCTGAGTTTTCTTCTAGAATTTTTATGGTGTCAGCTTTTACATTTAAGTCTTAAATCTATCCTGAGGTAATTTTTATGTATGGTGAGAGATGGAAATCCAGTTTTATTCTCTAAATATAGCTCTCTGATTTTTGTAGCACTGTTCATTAAATAGGGCATCCTTTCCATAATGTATGTTTTTGTCTGTGTTGTTGAAGATAAATTGGATGTAGGTGTTTGGTTTTATGTGTGGGTTCACTATTCTGTTGCATTATCTATGTGTCTACTTTTGTACTAGTACCATGGTGTTTTAGTTATTATAGCCTTAACATATAATTTGAACTTAAGTAATGTGATATCTCCAGATTTGTTCTTTGCTCTGAGAAGCTTTGGCTATCTGTCTATTTTTTTAAATCCACATGAAATTTAGGATTATTTCTTTCAAATTCTATGTAAAATGACATTGTTATTTTTATGAAGATTGCATACAATCTGTAAATCACTTTGAGAAAGATGAACATTTTAACAATATTGATTCTTCCAGTCCATGAGTAATGGGTGTTTTTCTATTTGTTTGTGTTATCTATGATTCCTTTCATCTGTGTTGTGTAATTTTCCTTATAGAGATCATTTATCTCCATAGGGAATTATATTCATAGGTTTCTTTTCATTATAGATGTTATAAATGGTATTGACTTCTTGATCTCATTCTCTGTTGGCTATTGTTAATTCATAGAGATGTTATTGATTTGTATACCTTAATTTTGTAACTGCATACATTATTGATTTACTTGTCAATTCTAGGAGTCTTTTGAGAAGACTTTAGGCTTTTCTAGGTATAAGCTCATAACATTGGCAAATGAGGATAGTTTGATGTCCTCTTTTACTATTTGAATGCATCTATATATTACCTTTGCCAGATTGCTCTGCCAGGACTTCCAGCAATACCATTTCTTACTCTTAGGGAGAATGCTTCAACTTTTCTGCATTCATATGTTATTGGCTACAGTTGTGTCATATATAGAGTTTTAAATTTTGAGACATGTTCCTTCTTTACCTAGCTTGTTAGGAGTTTTCACCAAGAAAGGGTATTGGATTTTTTCAAATGCTTACTTTGGATTGACTGAAATTATCATATTATTTTTGTTTTTACTTTTTTTAATGTGGTGAACCACATTTATTGCTTTTCCTGTGTCAAACCATTCCTGCATCATTAGGACAAAAAACTACTTTACCATATTCAATTATTTTTTGATGTCCTGTGAATTCAGTTTGTTAGTTTTACTGAGGAATATCATATCTATGTTCATGAATTATATTGGGCTATTGGTCTTTTAGTTTATTTGCTTTGTTTTGTCTAGTCCTTTCCTGGCTCTGTTATCAGGTTACTGATACTGGCTCTAGAATATGAGGTACGGAAGATTCCTTCTTTCTTGCTGTTATAGAACAGTCTCAAAAGGATAGGTACCAGTGCTTTGTAGGTCTGATAGAATATTAAAGCACATAGTTTAGCCAAAGTTGAAGTACAGAAGAAAATCCTACAGGTGTGAGATGAAAGCATCAACTTATACAGAAAAACCCATCAGAATGACAACAGCAGAGATCTTGTAAGTCAAAAGATATTGGGGTCTCATTTTTTAGGCTTCTTAAATAGAATAACTGCCAGACAAGAATTTTGTATCCCGTAGAACTAAGTTTCATAAGTGAAGGAGGAATAAAATATTGTATCACACAAGCAAACACTAAAAGAATTTGCCACCACAAAACTTACCCTATAAAAAATGCTCAAGAGTGCTCCAATCACTGAAAAGAATGATTAATACTTACCAGTGTGAAAATATTAGATGGTAAAAACTCACAGCTCTTATAAAACAGTAACACTATGGAAAATACAAAGCAACCATGTAACAATCAACATGATAATTGGAATACTATCATTAACATTGAATGTAAATGTTTTATATACCACTTAAAAAATATAAATAAATAAATGGATTAAAAAAAAACAAACATCTGTGCTCTCTAAGAAACCCATTTAACTCATAAAGCATCACACAGGCTCAGAACAATGGAGTGAGAAAGATACTCCCTACAAATGGAAAACAAAGGTAAGCAAGTGTAGCTATACTTATATTGGACAAAAAAGACTTTAAATCAACAATAGTAACACAAGACAAAGAAGGTCATCATATAATGATAAAGGGATCAACTCAACAAGAAGATATAAAAATCCTAAACATATATGTACCTAATACTAGCACTCCCACATTTATAAAGTAAATACTACTAGACCTAAAAAAATGAAATGAACAGCAACTTAGTGAGAGTGATCATCTTTAACACTCCACTGACAGGACAGGACAGATCTTTGAGGCAGAAAATCAACAACAAAAAGAAAACAGAACAAAACACTGGACTTCAATGGGACTCCAGAACAACTGGACCTAACTGAAATTTACAGAACATTATACGAAAAACCTGGTATATACATTCTGTGGTAAAAACCTGTGGCATATACATTCTTCTCATAATACATGGAACATTTTCTAAGATAGATCATATGTTAGATCATGAAACCAGTTTCACTAAATTTTAAATAGTTAAAATCATACTAAGTATCCTCTCACACCATAGTAGGAAAACCTAGAAACTAGTTCCTATAAGAACTTTCAAAACTATACAAGTGTATAGAAATTAAACATCATGGTTCTATGTGACCTTTCACAAAATAATGAAATCAAAATGGAAATTTAAAAAAAAATGTTTGGAACTGCACAAACAATGCTGGCACAAGCTACCCAAATCTCTGACATACAGACAAGCAGTGCTTAGAGGGAAATTCATATCCCTGAAAAACTACATAAAAAAGAAAGGGGATAACTTAGCAACCTAATATCATTCCTTAGAAAGCTAAGGAAAAAAGGACAATTCAAAGTCAAAGTTCATAGAAGGCAAGAAACAACAAAAATCAGAGCAGAACTAAATAAAATGGAAACCAAAAAAAGCAATACAAAAGATCGAAGAAAGAAAAGGTGGCGTTGAAAAGATAAACAAAATCAACAGACGACTAACTAACCCAGAAAATAAGAGAGCATTAAAAAAAGTTGAATCATAAATGAAAAAGAAAGTATTATAACTGATGCCACAGAAATACAAAAGACTATCCAAGACTACTGTGATTTCCTAGTTTGCCTCTATAGATGCCAACTAGAAAATGTAAAGGAAATGGATAAAGTTTTGGAAACACACTAGCTTCCAAACTTGAATAAGTAAGAATAGAAATACTGAACAGACCAATACTTTTAAATCAGTATTAAAAAGACCTGCTAATAAAATAAACCCAAGACAAGATGGATTCACAGACAATTTTCTATCTGCAAATATATTTTAAAAGCCAAGGCAAATAATTTCACCTACTAAATAATAGCCATAGCTGCTGTGAGAAAGCTATCATGTATTCATTCCACTGTTAAGTCTAAGACAACCCAACACATATATGAAATGCATTTGCTGTTTATACAAATAACACATTATTAAAGGACTCAGCGTAGGTTCCTAATCTATTCTATTCAAACAAGACAATGCTGGGCTTCCTAGTTTCAGTTAGGCAAAAATGATAGCTCTTACAAAAGTAAAAAGGCTGCTACTGATTTTTATATTAATGCTAAATGGGACCACGGAAAAGTTATTTTCTGGTTCTTTCAATTGAGTGCTTTCAAAAGTTGCCTTCAAAATCAAGACTTACTAAATAGCTCTTTCCTCTTATCACAAAGGATATTTGTGACTTAGAAGGCTTTTCTTGTACTCCTTCAAATGTATCTTTCAGGGACTGTTTTAACTCTGTAGTAGATAGGACTCTGAAGCTGGAACTATTTAGAGAGAAGAATTTTGTAATTTAAATACTTAGCAAGCTTAGGGCATATGCATATAACATATTACTATTCAGTACAATGTTAAATTTGTGAGCAAAGTTTTCTTAGCTATACAGCATTTAAGTTAATGAAATAGTTTTATCTTTGTCAAACCCTGTAGTACTCAAACCTGGATCCATATTAGTTAGGATCATCTAGATATTTTTCAAAAAATATACTGATGTCTGGGCCCAAAATACAGCAATACAGATTCAATTTCTCTCTATGCCCATGACAGGATTTTACAAAAGCATTTCCAATGTTTCTTACATACAGGTAACGTTGATTTAACTAATGCTTGAAAACATGTACTAGAAAAGTGAGAGTTAATCAGCAAATTTTATCCTGCTATATTTTCTTATGTCTGAACATATATTTTGTCTGTTTATTGTCCAGGGACATACTTTTAGGAAGAAAAAAAAATCTCATGAGAACATTTTATTTAAAGATTTATTATTCTCACCTCAGGTTGCAATAGCAAAAATAGTACTTTGGAAATTCAGCAGATCCAGAAATTGATCTTGCTATTAAATTCAAGTCCCTAGATGACATAAAAGAAGTTATGCTTAAATTATAGTCAGCGGCAGAAAGAAAACACCTACAACACTATAGAAGAAGATATTTAGAAATTAGTCATCAAGACACAGAAGTTCATATCTACTTGTATGTGAATTATAATAAAAGTACAAAGAAATGGAATAAGAAATATGGAACTATTGTTAAAAATAATAAGCGTCACATTGCATCAGTTTATATGCTAAATAAAATCTATACACCTGGATTTTTAGAAAACATCATAAGAAGAATATTCTAATGGTATAGCTACACTAGGGAAAACTGTAAAAAAAATAAATAAATAAAATACTTCTATTTATATCTTTGCTGCTGGCTCATCATATGGCTTTAGGCAAATCCTTAAACTGTTTTGAGTGCTAGTTTGCTGCTAACATATTCCTGTAAGCTCTTGAAGTCATTGTGAGCTTAAAAACGACAATGACCATATTATCTTTAAGCAAACTATTACATGCATAGCACTGCTTCTACTTGCTTACAAAAATTATTTAAATTCAAATTATACTATAATTTGAGAAAATGAAGAAAATTTCCTTTCTACTTTTCATATTCATTATCCACTGATAATCCTTTCAAATATCAATACTTCAAACACTCTCTTGCATTGGCTGTTATTTCCCCCCACCTTCATATATCTTTTAACTTCTAACTTCATCTTAACATTCAACTTTTTGATATGTGAATCTAGTCCAATGCCTTGGAATAAATATTTTTTTTGATAGACAAAAAAACTGCTAATTCAATTATCAAAATTAACTGATGAAATAATTTCCATTTTATATTGTTAGAAAATTTCTTGTGCCAGTACCATGAAATTTTGAACAACATGGACTTGTTGTATACAACATAAAGCCCGGTAACACGATCCCTGCAGATTTGTTTTTATTTCTTAAAATTGTATTTGCTATTTGGGGTTTTTCCTGGTTCAATCCTAAACAAAGTACTATTTTTTTCAAGTTCTTCGAAGTATGATATTGGTACTTTGATGGGGATTGCTTTAAATCTGTAGACTGCTTTGAGTAGTATGGACATTTTAGCAATGTTGATTTTTCCCAGCCACAATCATGGTGTGCTATTCCATTTGTTAATTCTAGAAGAATGTATAGGGAAAACTCTTGACAGAATTAGCCTGGGAAATGTGTTTATGGAGAAAAGCCCCATGGCAATTGCAGCAACACCGAAAACACATAAATGAGACATGATTAAGCTAAAAAGCTTCTGGAGAGCTAAGGGTACCACCACGAAAGCAAACAGAGAGCCCTCAGAATGGGAGGAGAATTTTGCATGCTGTAAATCTAACAAAGGGCTGATAACTAGAATCTACAGAGAACTTAAATCAATCAACAAGAAAACAGCATACATTAATAAGTAGGAAACAAACATGAACAGAAACTTCCCTGTAGGTGACAGATAAATGGCCAACAAACACATGAAAAAAATGCTCATCAGAGAAATGCAAATCAAAACCACTCTGAGATATCACATAACTCCAATGAGATCAGTCCACATTACAAAGTCCCAAAATGGCAGATGCTGGATGTAGAGTGAAGGGAACAACTCTACACTGCTGGTGGGACTGCAAATGAGTACAAACTCTATGGAAGGAAGTATGGAGAATTCTCAGAGAACTAAAAGTGGACCCTTCCATTTGATCCTGCAATCTCATTATTAGGCATCTATCCAGAAGGAAAAAAAAAATCATTTTGCACTTTATAGGACATTTGCACCAGATTATTTATTACAGGTCAATTCACAATTGCCAAGTTATGGAAGCAACCCAACTGTCCATCATGAATGAATTAACAAACTATGTTATATGTATAATATGTAATCCTATTCAGCCATAAAAGAGATGTAGACTTTATATTTCTTGTGTTTACCTAGATGGAGTTGGAACACATTATTCTTAACAAAGTATCATAAGAATGGGGAGGAGGTATCCAATATCAAAATATCTTATCAAAGTATCATAAGAATAGGGAGAAAGTATCCAATACACCCAATATTAATATGAAACCAATATATAAATAACTGTGAGAGTACACAAAAGAAAAGCACAAGTATAGTCTTATGAGGGGTAGGGGAGGGAGAGTAGGTAGGGAGAAGAGGGAGGAGGGTGATTGGTAGGATCTCACCTAATGGGCCCAATGTGTGAGAGTGTTCAGCATACCCCCTGGGTGAAGGGCTCAACTACAACTTCAACTTCATTTCAGAAATAAAAACGATATAACCTAAACATTTAAACCCCAGTATCAATCTAAAACTTAAAAATAAAGAAAACATATTAAGAACACATACACTAGCCTTTGAGTCATTCATCTGTGCTATAACTAAAAATTTATATTAAAAATATAATTTTTCATTAAGAATTTTAATTAGTGGCAGAATTGACTAGTGTGGACCAGTGGCATGTAGTAAATATTTAACAACTATTGAGAGTGTAAAGGGTGCTGACTTTACACTCTCAATAGTTGGTATCTGCAAATTACTGTGTTACAAACATGTCAAGCCTCCAATAGAATATCATACGTGTGGAATTGGGATAGGATGATAATATTTAATTCTTATGATAAATAATTCATGAATAAATTAACATGGGATTTTATGTACTTTAGAAAGAATAAATAGATATTTCAAGACAAATCTAGAGATAAGGAATGAATTAAAAGCCTGCAGATATGACTGCTTAATCATTCTTTCAGATATTCCCAAGGCACCTATTTGAATTTAAAACAAGTACTATTCTAACTATTTTGAATTTATTATTCAATGAAACAGAAAATATGCCTACTCACAGAGTTTGTGTTCTAGTGCAAGAAGATAAAGAGCAAAGATAATAATCTTAAAATTATTACATTAATGAAGCATAGAGATATCCCTCTTAGCAGTAGAGTAGAAAATATGGTTTACTTTCAAAGAAGAGCCAAAAGGAGTTTTCTGCTGTATTATCTATGTAGTGTTAAAGGAAAGTATCAAGACATTCCAAGGTTCTATGTGTGAGCATTTGGAGGGGTGAAATTGCCACAATAAAAATGGGGATTTCTGGGGTTTGATTTGGGGTTGAAAGGCTGAACTTCGTGGAGTGGCTGTGGTGTGGGTGGTGAGAAATCTTGAACATCTCGGTTTTGACAAGAAAATACTGAAAGGAAGACATTCTGAAGACAGTCAGGATATCAAGGGTAATACAATGACAGCTCTGATGGGCATTCCAGCAACAGTTCCAAAACTGCTCTGAAGGATGGACTAGATGCTGGCATCACTGAATAGCTTCCCCAGTGTAGTACCTCAAATCATTGTAGTGACATTCACCAGTGAGGCCCCAGATGAGACCACCCTGAAGGAGCTGGCTGAGACCTCACAACAGAAAGAACATTGACCACATGCTATGGCTTGAGCAGCCAGAGAATATTGCCACTTGCATTATGCTCAGGTCTTACCCCAAGGAAAAAGTGAAACAGTACTTGAAGAAGTTCCGATTGTTCAGATAACTGCTGCCTTGATATAGACACCCTTCCCCCCTTACCTGACATCAGAAACCTGACCTCTGCAGAAACTGAGGGAGGAGGACTGGGGAAGGGCCCACCCTGCCTATCTACCAGACCAGGCAGCCGGCCAGGTAAGAGACTCTGGGCACCCCCTGAGCCCCTGCCAGCCACCAGAACACCCACCGGTCCTTGGCCCAGGCCAGCAGCAGCCAGAAACTCTGCTGGGACTCCCACATTGCCTCAATTGGCACCCCACTGGAAGTTGCCCTGCTGCCAGCAGTGGACAGGAAGTTTGGCTGAGAATCCCTCGCAGTGCAGATCTGTGCCACACCTGGCCTTGGCCTACTGCCTGCTGGGACCCCAACTGGCACCAATCTCTGCCCCAGGCCCACCGCCCTCCCTCCAGAGCCCTATTCCAGGCCAGAGACTGTTGGAGGCATGACTCCCTTTGCAAAGGCCACTGGGTGCCCTGTCCCATG
This sequence comes from Arctocebus calabarensis, assembly GCA_963573935.1. Lineage (NCBI taxonomy): Eukaryota > Metazoa > Chordata > Mammalia > Primates > Lorisidae > Arctocebus > Arctocebus calabarensis. Next base: position 2,587 of record CAUYON010201555.1, on the reverse strand, counting down.
CCCTGCTGCTTGATCTGGGGGTGCCAGACTCTGGAGCTGCTCCTGCAGCCAGAACTCCCTGTGTGGGGCAGTCCCAGAGGAGCTACACAGGGTCATGCCCTACAAAGATCTAGCAACAACAGAGTGATCCCGCCAGGGTCTGATCTGGGAGAGACACCTCACCAACTCTGAGGACGGTCATAGGCAACAGTGAAAATTAATCATGAGGTGGAATCAACAGTAAAGCTCTGGCAATATGAATAATCAGAGTAGATCAACTCTCCCAAGGAAAGATAAGTTAGATACAGCACAAGATCCCTTGCATTAGCAAATGGCTGAGATGTCAGAAATCGGATTCAGAGTCTGGATAGCAAATACGATCAGAGGAATGGAGGAAAAGATGGAATTAGAATTTCAAGCAGTAATCCAAAAATGATTGAAAAGATGTCTCAAGAACTGAACAAATTCAAAGACAAAATGACCGAAGATTTTGACACATTGAGACAAAAAGTTGCAGCCCTCAAAGATCTGAGAAATACAGTAGAATCCCTCAGTAACAGAATAGAGCAAGCAGAAGAAAGGATTTCTGACACGGAAGACAAAGCTTTGGAAGGCTCCCAAACTTCCAAAGAAGAAGAGAAATGGAAGGCACAAACAGATCATTTTCTCAGACAGCTCTGGGATAACTTGAAAAAAAACAATATCCATTTATAGGGATACCTGAAAACGATGAAGTGGCGTCACAAGGCACAGAGTCTCTTCTGTATGAGATTATGAAAGAGAACTTTCCAGAGTTGCCAAGAGATTCACATAGCAGACAGTTTTAGAACCCCAGCACGACTCAACCCAAATAAGACATCCCCCAGGTACATCATAATCAAGTTAATTAAAGTTAATATGAAAGAGAAAATTCTGAAAGCAGCCAGACGTAGGAAATCCATTACCTACAAGGGGAAGAATATTAGAATAACTGCAAATCTCTCTGATCAACTGAGGATTCTGTACCCAGCTAAACAGAGTTTCATTTATGATGGAGAAATTAAATACTCCAATGACATCCACATGCTGAAGAAATTTGCTATAACAAAGCCAACTCTCCAGGATATTCTCAGACGTATCCTCCACAATGACCAGTGCAAACCTCCACCACAAAAGTAAACTCACCCAGACACTATTTAACAGTGATGAAAGGACTAAACATGTCCACTGGACTTTCTAAAGATGTATCGTTACTTTCAATTGATGTGAATGGTTTAAATTGCCCTCTAATGAGCCATAGGTTGGCTGACTGGGTACAAAAACTCAGGCCAGATGTCTGCTACATACAAGAATCTCATCTTACCTTAAAAGATAAATTTTTACTCAAGGTGAAGGGATGGTCATTTCCAGGCAAATGGAAAACAGGAAAAAGCAGGTGTCACAAACTTACTTTCAGAAACAATAGGCTTTAACCCAACCAAAGTAAAGAAGGTTAAAGATGGGCATTTCATATTTGTTAAAGGTACTACTCAAAATGATGAGATTTCGATTATTAATATTTATGCACCCAACCAGAATGCACCTCAATTTATAAGAAAAACTCTAACAGACATGAGTAACTTGATTTCCTCCAGCTCCATAGTAGTTCGAGATTTTAATACTTTTTTAGAAGTGTAGGATAGATCCTAAAAAAAGAAGCTAAATAAAGAAATTTTAGATTTAAACTTAATCTTTCAACAACTGGATTTAACAGACATCTACAAAACATTTCATTCTAATAAAATTGAATACACATTCTTCTCCTCAACCCATGGAACCTACTCCAAAATTGATCACATCTTGTGTCACAAGTCTAACCTCAGCAAATTTAAAAAAAATAGAAATTATTCTTTGCATCTTCTCTGACCATCATGGAATAAAAGTTGAACTCAATAAAAACAGGACTCTGTATACTGATACAAAAACATTGAACCGAAATAACCTTATGCTGAAGGATAGCTGAGTCATAGATAAGATTAAGAAGGAAATTACCAAATTTTTGGAACAAAATGACAATGAAGACACAAATTATCAGAACCTCTGGGATACTGTAAAGGCAGTCATAAGAGGGAAATTTATAGCACCACAATCCTTCCTCAAGAAAAAGGAAAGAGAGGAAGTTAACAACTTAATGGGACATCTTAAGCAACTGGACAAAGAAGAACATTCCAACCCCAAACCAAGCAGAAGACAAGAAATAACCAAAATTAGAGTACAATTAAATGAAATTGAAAACAAAAGAATTATTCAACAGATCAATAAATCAAAAAGTTGGTTTTTTGAAAAGGTCAATAAAATAGATAAACCTTTGGCTACCCTAATCAGGAAAAAAAAGAGTAAAATCTCTAATCTCAGCAACCAGAAATGGTAAAGGCGAAATAACAACAGACCCCTAAGAAATTGTAAAAATCTTTAATGAATATTATAAGAAAATTTGCTCTCAGAAATATGAAAATCTCAACGAAACTGACCAATACTTGGAAGCACACCACCTACCAAAAACGTAGCCAGAATGCAGTGGAAATGTTTAAAAGGCCTATATCAACTTCTGAAATAGCATCAACTATACAAAATCTCCCTAAAAAGAAAA
>CAUYON010201550.1:0-85562 GCA_963573935.1 Arctocebus calabarensis | reverse complement strand
AGCCTATTTGGTTTTGGGTATAAGCTGTGGTGCAAAGCTGGTTTCAGCCATAGCAGGGTAAAAGTCAAATACTAAACACAAGGAATGTAGTGTTGGTGCATCACTTTCCTTCAGTTTAGCAAAGCACTTACAGAGGCACACCTTGGACATTACTATTTTATTTTCAATAATTTTTTCACCAGTATTGTACTTCTTGATAAGGTCAGTTCCGTGGAACAACAGTGAGAAAGGATCAGATCACATTGACAAAACTCCATTGGCATTGGATGTAGCTCTGATGAATAAAGGAAGCATGTTTGATTATGGAATTGATGGCAAAGGCAGTATTGTCTGCAGATGGAATGATGACAGTGTAGTCACTGTTGCCTGGTCTGGTGCTGCTATCAATCCCCTGTGTCTTGTCTGTCATTATTCCCAGAAACTGAAAAAGAAGATCCAGCAGCCAAACGATCAAAGTGTATAACCATTTCATGGGTGACATAGACAGTGCTGATGACAGCACTGATAAGTATCAGGCATTAATCCACGGGAAGAAATGGTATTCAGGCCCTCTTTTGTTCTGTTTCAAATTAGCCTTACAAAATACTCGATAACTGCATAAAACAAATGATGAGAAGCCAGTAGATTTTCTGCAGTTTCATCAGTGTGGGCTATGCCATTATCTGGAGACCCATGACTATGCTTCAGAAGCTGGCCGAAGGGGGAATACCTCAGAAGCCTAACATTGACACATTATCAAACAGAAAGCAAACATGGGTGGCTGGGCATGGTAGCTCGTGCCTGTAATACTAGCACTCTGGGAGGCCAAGGTGGGTGGGGATAGCCTGAGCTCACATGTTCGAGACCAGCCTGAGCCAGAGTGAAACTCTGTCTCTAAAAATAGCCAGGTGTTGTGGCAAGCACCTGTAGTCCCAGGCACTTAGGAGGCTGAGGCAAGAGAATTGCTTGAGCCTGAGAGTTTGAGATTGCTGTGAGCTATGATGCTATGGCACCCTACCGAGGGCAACAAAGTAAAACTGTCTTAAAAAAAAAGAAAGCAAACATGGTGTACTGATTGTCAGAAGAACACCACTTTCTGAAATAAATAATGTGACGTTATCTCACATGTGAAGTGTTCTATTGAATATCACACTGAATAGCAGGTGTCACCACCTTCTGAGATAAGAAACATGATTTTATATATTATGTACACTGTAGCAATGGTTTTTCCTAGTGTTCCATTTTTGGAGGGCCACATGATTCAATAATGGAATATAATAAAATTTTTTCTCTTAAAAAAAATTACCACACATTCTTATCTTTTATAAACATACGCCATAATAAATGATGTGACCAAATGCTATTAAAAACAAAAAGACAGGCTCGGCGCCTGTGGCTCAACAGGCTAAGGTGCCAGCCACGTACACTTGAGCTGGCGGGTTCAAATCCAGCCTGGCCTGCCAAACAACAATGACAGCTGCAACCAAAAAATGGCCAGGCGTTGTGGCGGGTGCCTGTAGTCCCAGTTACTTGGGAGGTGGAGGCAGGAGACTCCCTTGAGCCCAGGTATTGGAGGTTGCTGTGAGCTGTGATGCCACAGCACTCTACCCAGGGTGACAGCTTGAGGATCTGTCTCAAAAAAAAAACAAAACAAAAAAACCCAAAAAGACAAAATTGAAGATTATGTGATGAGGGAGTTTCTAGTCTATACATAAAAAAACAATAAACTTTTGGAAATTGTTGCTTATTTTGAAGATGAAATCCATGAATAAGGGTTTAAGAGGGCTGTGAATCTGTACATAATTTTGTGTGTATTGGCATTATTATGGGGAGAATTTCTACGAGGGTAAGAACCACTGGTCTAAAAGATAATTAGATGCAGAGTAAATAAATATGTTTTAATTCCAACATCTCTCTCCTTAACACTTGCTGAATGTAGTTGTTAACTGTATTGTTGAACTGTCCATCTTTTACTATTTTTTCGTTAGGAACATTATTTTCATAGAATGAATTTTTTTTTATAAAGAGAGAAATAGTATGTTATGATTGTCTTAAAGGGTTTTTAAATTTTAAAACCAAAACGGACATGTTGGGGCGGTGCCTGTGGCTCAAAGGAGTAGGGTGCTGGCCCCATATACTGGAGGTGGTGGGTTCAAACCCGGGCCCCGGCCCTGGCCCAAAACTGCAAAAAAAAAAAGGGACATGTCAAAGGACACGTGTCCCTGTTGCTCCACTGCCAAAGATAAAATTTAACAAAACATTCTGCACATATAAAAACCCACAAGTTACTGTTATAAACATTTATGAGACAATTAGGGAAATTTGAACATTGGGCATTTGAATACATTCAGAAATGATTGGTGTGATAGAGGCAATGTGGCTATGGTAAAAAGAAGAAGGGGCAGAGGGGTGAGAAAAAATAAAAAGAAGTGGTCCTTATCCTTTACAGATATATATTGAAGTATTTATGGATAAAATAATACATTGCCAGGGATTTAGTCAAAATAATCCAGGGCTGGGGTCAGGGCAGGCAGTAAGGGTAGGGATGAATCATGACTGGTCATATATTAGTAAGTCTTGAAGCTGAGACAATAATCTTTCTACTTTAATTTTTTTTATTTTATTATTATTTTTAATCTTTCTACTTTTAAATGCATTTGAAATTTTCCATAATAAAACCAAAAACAATCTCCTGACTTTATTCCCAAAGAATAAAAAGAACATTGGACAAAACTAAACATAACTAGGGCATTCTTTCCTCTAGAAATCAGCAATTAGAGCAAAATAACAAAGCATTTACTCCACCTTTTTTGTATGCACTGAATTTTAGAGTAATCAAATAGCCATAATTGATGAGGGAAAACAAGCTCTCTCTCCATCTCCCTCTGTCTCTTTCTCTCTTCCTTTAGAAATGAGGTCTCTCCCCGGGCTAGACTCAAGAGATCTTCCTGCCTCAGCCTCCCAAACAGCTGCATTAGTCACCACACCCAGCAAGGGAAAACTCTTTACAAAGACATCTTAGTTGGTAAATCTGGCAAGAATGTTTGTAGGAGACTGTGCACCAAGCTTATGGAAACGGTCACCTGTTCTTGAAGAAGGTACTGGGAATGAGACAATCTAGCTAGCATGGAGATGTTTGGCTGCCTGGAGACAAGCCCACAAGCAGCTGCAGGCATTAATAAGATCGGGGGCTCCTTAGCAAGTGGGTGTTACACATTGAACATTCGAGGTGCAGCAGGGTGGGAGTTGAGCCCGTGGGGAAAGAGCATGTAGCATCGATTGAGCACGCTGTGGCACTGACAGATGTTCACATTAGAAAGTCAACATTTGCGATCCTTATTGATTCAAACAAGGACTACCAAATACCATTTACTTTACCTATGTACATTTTGGAAAACTTTATACTGTAGGGAGATGCTATTATCATGACACAAGATATAAAGTCCATTATCATTTTTAGCAAAAGTTTGAGAGGTAAATGTATTCAGAAAGTCTTATTTCTATATACTAGGTTTATAGTATTATTTACTTTAGCCAACAATAATTAAAATCCCAATCCAATAAGACCAATGGGCACGTAGGCAAAATATATTTTTAATGAAAGTTCCCAATTCAAGTAACCAATCAATGAACAACATTCAGAACACAAGGCAAGAGAAAATAGCTGGCCATTTTACATCTTGACATGGTCTTGAGTACTTAAAAATATTTGGTAGAGTGTTCTGATAATACTTTCCATAAACTCCTGGGAAACTCGAATTTGCAAAATGAATGCAACAGGGAAACTTATGTTTCCCAAGACATAGGATGTACTTGGTTGTCCAGGGGAAAAGTGTAAAAGAGAGAAAAAATACCACTTAACAACATCAGGAAGGCACCCAGACTTGCTACTAAAGCAGCACTCCCGGTTTCCTGGCTATCTGGCTTGAAAGGCAGACGGAAGGATGGCGGGAAGGCAATCCCCCGTAGATGTTTGATACAGTTGTAATTGTGGAGCACAGCAATTGTGATACAGATACTAGCAATTATGCTCAGAATCCCTGAAATGATAAATGGACTGTTAATGTCATGCTTCTGAACAATTCCCAGGTATACGTTCCTAAGTGCTAAAATGAGGAAGCCTCTCCCCAGGAGCCCTAGTATGGTGGCAGTCAGCAGGAGGTATTGAGAAAGATGAATGTCGGCAGGGAGAAAGTCATCAAAGAAGGTGTACCGGTGACAAAATTTGGCTTTGCTGATGTTGCTATTATGGTGGTAGATGCAAACTCTCCACATTCCTACACAGGCAATACCAGGGGGGAATGATGAGGCATTGTCTATGTGCCACACTCGCCACTCCGCGAGGCCCAGGGAAGTCGCTGACAGGAGCCATCCCACGGTGATAAGAGCAAAACCTGCCATTTGACAATTGGCACTATTGACGAGGAGCAGCATGGTGGCAGCGTACCCAGGGGAACTGCAAACAACAGAGGGCACAGTGAGGTTAGGATCCTTGGGCTTAGGACAGCACCCCCATGGGTGAGCAGTATTAGCAGGGAAGTGCTGTATTTGAGAAAGGAGATAGTGGATCCTGCTGCTGTGCTGGCAGGACGACAGCCTCAAGCAAACCTTGGGAAGGGCCATTTGGCAATACTTACCCAAAGCCTTAAAATGCAGAGACCTTCAAACAGGCCATTCCACTTCTGGGCATTGGTTCAAAGATATAATTAAGGCTAGCCAGAAATATCTAGCCACAGAGATGATCGTTATAGTACTGTTTGTAATACTGAAAAATAGGAAACAACATCAAGTCTAACAATAAGGCCTGGTTAGATGATTTATGCTATATCTATGCAATGCAACTATATGCCAACATTAAAAATGTGAGTGGAATCATACAGGGTATGATATTTTGTGCTTGGCTCTTTTCATCTGGCATAATGTTTTCAAAGTTCATTCATGTTACAGCATTATGAGAATTTTGTCCCACTTTATGCCGAATTATATCCCATTGTCTAGATATACTACAGTGTGCTTATCCATTCATCAGTTTTTTGACATTTGGATTGGTTCCATGTCTTGGCTATTATGAATGCTGCTATGAACATTTGCATATAAAACTTTGCAAATGTTTGCATATAAAACTTTGCATATGTTGTTTCTCTTGTGGAATACCTAGGTGTGGAATTAGTGGTTCCACACCACCAATAAGTGTATATTTAAGTATAAATAAGCATATGTTTCTTTTTAGAAATTGCTAAACTGTTTTCCTAAGTGGCTACACCATTTTACATCCACTTAGCAGTATATGAAGTTTCTAGTTTCTTCTCTAACTCTGGGTATTTTTAGTCTTTTTGATTATACCCATTGTAGTTGACATTATATGTGATCCAGAGGCAGATGTTCACAATACATCAAGTACAAACAGCATGTTACAAAACAGCGTACACAGTACATCATAGATATGAATTGAATTAGAAGGTTGCATGATAAGTTACTGAGAAGTTTTCAACTGGATTTGAGGGCTGATGAGTTTTTAAAAGCTATTTGAATTATGAAGCTATTTCTGTAAATACGTATACAAAGGCACACAATATCAAAGTGTACAATTCAATGAATTATGACAGGGCAAACACCACCCATGTCCCACCACTTAGTTTAAAATAAACAATATCCCTTTCCTAAATATAAAATGGACATAAGAAGGCTGAGTGTGGTGGCTCACATCTGTAATCCTAGCACTCTGGGAGGCTAAGGCAAATGGGTGGCCTCAGCTCAGGAGTTCAAGACCAGCCTGGCCAAGACTGAGACCCCATCTCTACTAAAAATAGAAAAGCTAGCCAGGCATGGTGGCAGGCACTTGTAGTCCCAGCTACTCAGGAGGCTAAGACAGGAAGATTGCTCGAAGCCAGGAATTTGAGGTTGCTGTGAGCTATGATGCTGCCATGGCACTCTACCCAGGGTGACAGAGTGAGATTCTGTCTCAAAAAATAAAAAAATAAATAAAATAAAATGGAGATAACAAAACCATAAGTATACAGGAGCATGAGCTGATTTTTGCTCATCATAAAATATGACAGGAAGAAACAAAACAACATACATCTGAATACTGGGATTACAAATGATTTTTTTCTTTTCTTTTTCTGTTTTTTTTTTTTTTTTTTGTGGAGACAGAGTCTCACTCTGTCGCACTCAGTGGAGTGCTGTGGAGTCACAGCTCACAGCAACCTCCAGCTCTTGGGCTCAAGCGATTCTCTTGCCTCAGCCTCCCAAGTAGCTGGGACTACAGGCGCCCGCCACAGCGCCCAGCTCATTTTTTTTTTTTATGCAGTTCAGCTGGGGCCGGGTTTGAACCCTCAGCCCTTGGTATATGGGGTTGGCACCCTACTCGCTGAGCCACAGGCGCCGCCCGACAGTGTTCCAAATTTCTGATGTCAAAAATTTTTCTGCACTATACACAGTTGAAACTTTAGTGTCTTCCACATCATTCATCTCTTTCTTATAAATTATTATAGTTAGTATTCAACAGGGACTTGCCAATAAAAAGAAGCAACCTCAACTCAACAATTACTAACCAGCTAGTTAACCATCCTAATTTATTTTACTCAGGACGCTCCTATTGCTGAGAAGATTTAATAGCTCAAATCGGCCTTAAATCCATAGCCTAATAAAGAGTTAAGGATACTTAATAAGGAGTTTATTATATGGGTCCACATCGAGATGACTGTATTAGGACAAACACCTGTTTTAGACTATTTGTGTGCTAGTTTAAACTTGGTGACGTTCCTTCATTTTTAAGTATTTAAGGTGCTTATAAACTCAACCAAGCAGCCATTGGGTTTTTTAATCTTTTTAATAGTCTATAAATCTCTGTATAGACTGTTTTCAAGGTTTTTTTTTAACCTACATTTAAAAATTAGCTGTATCTTTTAGAATCAGAGCACGTGTTTACTTGAAAATATCTACAGAAAAAAATGGACTAGTGCGGCAGGGATGCTGTCTTACTAGACATCCCTTTAAAAAATTTTTTTAAGTGTATATAATTTGTAAGCTAGAGCAACTCTGTCCAGTCCATGCATACAGTAGGGCTGTGGGAAATGTCATGTCATGGTGAGAATTAACGTGGGTGCTTCAAAGAAACCCTGTTCAACTACTTGTTTTTCTAGTTGTTCATGATTTTGTTAGCTTCTGTGTTCACCAGTGGGCTCCCCATACTGACTGCTTCACTGCCCTCTACATCCGATACCTTGCTTCGCCCTGTCCTGAGTACTGCAGTTGAATTATCCTTTTGTAGTGATGATCATCCTCCCAATTTACTCTATTCTTTCTTTCTTCTTCCATCATCCAATCGAACAAGGTCCTATCTTGGTCTCTTGTTCTTTTGTCTATTTTTTCCTCTAAGTTTATTAAAGATTTTAATACATCCCCTGGCACATCAGATAACATAACGATGCATAGTTCTTTAAGGAATATGTCACTGTACATATTTTGTAAGCTGCGAGAGTAGTGTATCTCGCCCTGAAAAATCTCCTTGTTTTCTTTTTCTATATTTTTCATGTCTTGCTCTAATTAAACACCACGGGATGTTAATAGATTTAGTACTCTTGGAGTAAAATTACAATTCTTCAAAGTGTGGTGGACCAAAGCAGTTTTAAAGCAGTTTATTTGTAACTTTTATCCCTGTATACCCATCCCACATATGTCTTCACTAAAATCTTTTATCAAAGGATTTCATCACTCCTAAAGCCTCCAGAATCAAGTTTCAGATCTTCATACTTTTCCAAAGCTCCTCAATAGCTAGGGTTACCTGATCTTCCTAACATTACTTCCTGTAATCTTTTAATCCAAGCATGTCTTTGGCTGGTTGATTTTCTCTTTTCTTTTACCTGAAGTGTCTTTCCTTTGCCTTACTGTTCTCTTTCCCAAATTTTGATCATATTTTAAGGCATCACTTCAGTCTCACTTCCAGGGTAAGCCTCACCTGAAGACTTAGAACATACTAATTTCATTTCTAAGCAATTCTATTTTTCTCATTTTTTTTTTTTACTGAATCAAACAGTACTTAAATTTTCATATTCAATAAAACCATTCAAAAATAGAGGGGTCTGTTTGTAATATGAGTAAATACAAGGTGAAATATATCTAAGATGGGATTCTGTATGCCTGAACAACAAAATGTTGATTCCAAAATCAAGAAAGAACTAATAAATTCTAATAATATGTGGGATAGAGAAGCTTTAACTTGGGGCTTTGTGAGGATGCTAACATTATTGTGTAGAGCACATGAAACCTAATCCTATAATGGGAAATGGGAAGTTTACATATTTATAATACCAGCACCGGTACAGTAAAGCCCAGTGCATTCATTCAACAGCCTCTGATTTCATTCTCCATGTCTTCCTTAGGAATGTTGAAATAACCCTTACCTGCCTGCCTTACCTGATAGGGCTCCCAGCTGACTTTGATTTTCCACTTTGAGTCGCATCTAATTTGGTCAACTGTGAGCTGTTATTGTTTCTTGGCTCTTACTACTAATTGTAAGTAGTTCTTGGTCTTTCTTAGGTCTTGCCCACTTCAGAAATAAACGTTTAAGACCAGAGTTAATAAGAACAAAAAGACCAGAGTTAAGTACTTCTCTCCTGAGCACAGACTATCTGCACGTCTCGTCTGGGAATTAGAATTCTAACTCTGACAGCTAAAATCTCTCTGTGCTTTGTGCCTGGTAAAGCTTTTAAATCCCATTTATAGGAAGAGTACCTTCTAAAAACCATGGGCTTGAAAGTCAGATGGATTTCTAAGTCTAAATCTTCTGCAAAAAGGAGATGACAAAGTAACATCCTGTTAGTTTAAAGGTAACTTCCCCGAACCATCTAATAACCACAGATAGATGGTCTAAGTCGGGTTTGTTCCAAAATTTCTTTGAATTGTGGGGTTTTTTTTTCCAGAATATTTATATCATAAGTTAAGTATTGGCATATTGAGGTGATTTGATGATCAGTATCTTTCTTCCTCACCACAAGAGAGTAATTTAGTTCACTAGTACATTCTAAGCCTCCAGTCTTGACTCAGCTCCTCAAATATTTGTTGAACGGAAGAATACCTTGTAAATCTGGAGTGGAAGAAAAAGTAATAAAGTATATAAAGAACTGTATACGTACTATAAAGCATATGTGGTTGTCTTTCTGTATTCACAGGTTTCACATCCTGGGATTTAACCAACTGTGGATCACAAATACTGGAGAAAAAAAAAACTAACAAAACAACAGTAAAACTAATACAAATAAAAATAAAATGATATAACAACTATTTACATAGCACTTACATTACATTAGGTATTATAAGTAATCTATAGATTAAAGCATAAGCAGATATGTGTGTAGGTTATTTGCAAATACTGAGCCATTTTACTGAGCTTTCATGGATCTTGGTATCCCCGGGGGGTCCCTGAATTATCCTGCAAGGATACAGAAGGACACTTGTCTATGTGTGTCAGTGTACAGGAAATCGAGAGAGAATAGGGCACATACCAGCCCATGTAGGTATTCAGTACATAACTGTGGAGTAAATGTGTGGCAAGGAAAAAAATACTTCAGTGGCTTTTGGCATTGATTGTCTCTTCTAAAAGAGATATTGTAGTACAAATCCCTTTCCTGCCTTTGAGCAGGGCTTTAATATTCTATGATTCTAGGAAAAGCAGGCGTAATTTACAATCATGACAAGCTTTCACAATGGCTTTAGAAAGAAAGAGAGGGGAAAAAGGAAGGAAAGAAAGGAAGGGAGGCAGGGAGGGAAAATCAAAGGAAAAGAAGAGAGAAAAAGAAAGATGCTCCCCAAACTCCCAAATTACTGGATTACTGTTTGGGAAATGCTGGTTTCTTCAGCGCCGGAAGGCAGACTGGCTTCGCGGTTCTTCTTATTTTTTATTTTTTTACTTTTTTATTAAGTCATTTGTACATAGGTCATGAATACATTTATGCCATTATGGGATTCAATGTGTTGATTATTTGTACAAATTGGAGTGCTTACATCCTACTAATCAACATAGCCTTCACCTCATTTACCCAATTACAGCGTTAAGGCATTTGTGTTCTACACCTGATAGATTCAGCTTGTACTCAGTACTATTGTGAAACCAATTTATAATTACTCACACTTGCATATGAAAAATGAAAACTATAGCCTAGGCTGTAGGAGGGAAGGAGAGGGAGCCGGGAAGGGAGGGGGTGGGTCGATCCAGGGAGGACTAGTAGGGGGACCACACCTAAGGAGCATAGCGCAAGTACGAGGTGGCTTCGCGGGTCTTTTTTTTTCTTTTGTAGAGACAGAGGCTCACTTTACCGCCCTCAGTAGACTGCCGTGGCGTAGCACAGCTCGCAGCAACCTCCAACTCCTGGGCTTAGGCGGTTCTCTTGCCTCAGCCTCCCGAGGCGTCGCGGTTCTTGAGGGTGAAATGTATAACCATTGGCTGGAGACGCCCTCTTGGTTAGTCTGGGGATAGGTAAGAGGAAACAGGGCAAATTCAGTATTTTCACTTAGGAGAAAGCTAATGAAATCAGCTGTAAAAGACCGCTATTGGAACAGGATGTTCAACTTAAAAGGTCATGACCATTACCAAAAAAAAAAAAAGAAGAAGAAGAAGAAAAGAAAAAGAAATAAAAAAAAAGGGAGGAGGGACAAACGGAGGGGGGTGTCAGAAGGGAAAGTAACCAGTTAAAGAAAACCTGAAGAGGAAGACGGGAGAGGAAAGAGTATGCCACTGTTGCTTCTCCTTTCTCTCTCACTTCCTCCACAAACTAGGGCAAGTTTGCAAGCGCAGCTTTCGGCATGGGCGACCGGGCCTCACCCAGAGACCCCCAAGGGAAGCACTCGCTTCCCCCTTCCCGCTGCGCGCCGGCGTGCTTTCCCCCGGGGGTCCGCGGAGGGCCGAGGGCGACACTCGGGAAGCGGTGGCCCAGGGCATCCCCTGGGCGTTCCCCTGGGTCCCGTAAGCCTCTGGCAGCGGCAGCTCTCCTTCTGGCAAAGCGTCCCCTCCCTGGCCATCCTCCTCCCGGAAAAGAAGGACTGATGGAGCCTCTCCGCAAGCCCGTGCCCCCGCCCCCTCTTCCCGGGGGAGCTAAGGCCGAAACCCCGGTTCTGTGATTCACTGGGGAGGAAAGAGGGAGGAGGCTCAAGAACTCCGAGCGCCCAGACTAAGTAAGTTCGCTGCGAAAACGCTCGCAGCTCGCAGCGCCTCGGCCGGGCGCGCCCGCTCCGCGGAGACCCAGTGTGCTTGGCGTGGGCTGGCCCCGGCCGGGGACCCCTCCTCTGTCCCCGCACCCCCCAGTAGCCCCAGAAGGAGAAGCAATCCCTGCCCCAAGTTCCTGAAGAGCAGGGGTGGTTAGCTGTGCGGGAGATCAGGAAAGGACTTTTTTTCCCCCTCGCCTGGTGTTGAGTGGAAGGGAGATCGAACCAGGAAAAATAAGAGAGCCCTGGAAAAGTGGAAAAGGTGACCGGGAAGCCAGTCCGCTATGACAATCTGTCGTCTGCCGCGATAAGGTCAGATGGGACGTCTCAGCTGCGCTGTGGGTTCCGTGTGCGGGGAGACCGCCCGGAGACCGCTGGACCGACTGCCCATCCCACCGCCCTCGGTGCGTGCCACGGACAGCCTTGCTCCCCAAACCCCCGGCGTGATTGCCCAGCGTGATTCTCAAGTCTTTACTTGATTTTTTTTCTCCTGAGAACTTTTGGGTGGAGATAACTTTTTGTGTGAAAGCTGCCGTACCTAGGAAGTGAGAAGGAGGAAGTGAAATTTGTTGGAGAGAGAGACTCCTAGTTTTTCCGAAGTCTCATCCATTAAGCCGTAACTTCCAGAAGATTAATGTCGCGCGTGCTGACAGCTGAGGGAAGAGGAAGATTTCTTTCCAGGTGGAGACACTCCCCGCTCTGGTGGTTCTGCCCCGCCTGCATGCATGTGCGCTCCCGCGGCGGCGCGGGGTGCGGGGTTCTGTGCGTGGAGTGCCAGCTGGGACCCGAGTGAATGGCCCCCAAGGGCTGCGCGGAGCCTCCGACTCCGCCGCCTTCTCAGGCCTGCGTCTGGCCTGCAAAGACGCTGGCTATGGGGGCGCTGGCGGGTTTCTGGGTCCTCAGCCTCCTCACGTATGGTTACCTGTCTTGGGGCCAGAACTTAAAAGAGGAAGACGAAGGGGTCTTACTAGGTCAAGCTGGAGAGAGACTAGAGTCCGTCTCAACTGCCACCTCCCAGCCTCATCTAATTTTCATCCTAGCCGACGATCAGGGATTTAGAGATGTGGGTTACCACGGATCTGAGATAAAAACGCCCACTCTTGACAAGCTCGCTGCGGAAGGAGTCAAACTGGAGAACTACTACGTCCAGCCGATTTGCACACCTTCCAGGAGCCAGTTTATTACTGGAAAGTAAGTATTTCTGCTTCTTGTATTTATTCCTTGGAGAAATGTTAAGCATTTAATTAAGATCCAGCCCTCATTTAAAGAAATAACAGAAAGTATGAGTAATAACTGAATGAATGAATGAATGATGTATGGTACTGGGTTACTGTGAATATTTAAATGGATGTCCTGTTAATGATCTTGACAGTCTAGTCGATCACCAGTCTGGTTTTTCTTACTCTCAGAGCCAGCTATGAGTTTTAAAGTGAGATCAGATCTTGTAAACCACTCACTCGCCAACCAAGGATCTCCAGAAGAGATCTTCTGTTTCAGATCTAGTCTAACTTTTGAGCATGCTCAGATTTTACTTCAGGTGTCACAACAGAATTTACTCTCACTACTACTGGTAAGAAGGCCAGACCAAACTTTTTCTGTGCTTCTTGGTTTGTCTTTAAATCAAGAATTCATTTATCAAAGCTATACCATTCATGGCAGAGAGAAAGGGGGCCAAGGAAACAGGAGGAAGGTAATATAAAATATGCCCAGTGTACACTTGATAGGAGATCGCTAATAAAGGCCATGTTTAATTACCAAGGCAGTGATCAAAATGCAAAATAATTCAATAACAAATTGGCTCAACAGGAGTCAACCTTCTTATGAAGTTTCTGCTACTTTTTATATACCTGAAAATTTTCTGATTAACAAAAAATCACATTATTTGGATGCTTAAGTAATGTGGTTTCAATGTAGTTATTGCTTTGCTAACTAACTAAATCTCCTACCTAAAGTGTTTATACATTGTTCATATTTTTAGTCCACTCTATCAGAATATAGACTATTTTGGACACTTGATTTGAATGTCCTAATTTAGCCTAATTTAGGGCAGACATAAACTAGGAGAGCCAGGGGTCACACTGGACCGAGGTAGAAGAGAAGCCTTAGTAGTGTCAACCTATGTGTTTTGTGATTTCACTTGCAGGGCAGGGAACCCTTGCTTGAGAGTTGTTCTTGGAATTGGATCCTATGAGAGTCGCCAATATCCACTGGAAAAATAAAGACTATTTTGTAGGAATCTCTGTCCTGTAGAGACTTGCTTATAGCATGATTTCCACTACTTAGCAAACTGTCAGAACTTAGCATCACTGCCAGAAGGGGATAAAAAAAAAAATCCCATCCTTTCCTCTCTTGACACAGAGAAAAAGAAGTCTCACTGTATGTATTTCAGAGCTATTTCAAAGGTTAATTGTAGCATCAGGAAATCAAGAACATTTGATTTTTATAAAGGAGAAGATTGTTGGCTGGAAAGTGCCACGTGCATCTGGTGGCCTGGAGGCCAAGTCTTTCATGTCTAATTCTAACCTCCTTTATATTTGGTGGGCTGACTGATAATCAATATTCAATGTTGAATATTAAATGTGTCATAAAGCATCAGTGGACCTCTTCAACTGAATTATAGAATTTAGACTTACACAGACAACCAATAGTAGTTGAAAACATGTAATTCTATGAATTTATTTTTCATAATAATGCCTATGTTCAAGGATTTTCATCACATCTCCCCCAGAATTGTTCTCAAACATAACCTTGCACTGGTAAAATATCTAGGTTTTATCTTTTAACCTCTATGTATGTTTACTTAATGGGTTGAAACAGAAACTAAACTAGGAATAATTCCTAATTTTTCTCTTTGGTCAAAGGTGAGGCCTCTATCCTTTGAATGCAATAAAAACATCTAATGAGAGGATTTATTTGCCTTTTAAAATTTTCAAGGCAGTGCAATAAGTTGTGTTGTTTTTATGCACAGAGTTCAAATAGCTACTATGATTTGACCTAAATTCTATTTGAATTACACAGTTGATGACATATTTCACTACAGTTTTCCTTTTAGATAAATTGCTGGAACTTTTCTTTAAATGAACACAGATGTAAGAAAAAGCATGTTTCCTTCTACTATACAAATTTATGGAAAGTTCCAGATTCCTTTAATAATTTACATCATACCAGCCTAGCACTATTAAATATCAGTCAGCCCATCAACAAACATTGTATATAGGCTCCTATATTGGAGTGGTGAGGAACAAATAAAAAATAATCCCTAATTTCTGCATAGTCATTTCTCAAACTTGGGTGTGCAAAAAGAAACACCCCAAAGTAGTAGTTAAAATGCAGATTCTTAGGCCAAACCATCAATTCAGCTTCAGTAAGTCTAAGGTTCAGCCTAGAAATCAATGTGATTGAATGAGCATGTCAATAATGATGATGTCATTATTAATAATAAATTACAAATGCTAGTATTCAATGTTAGCATCTACTGAGCAGTCTCTATGTTCAGGAAGAATGCTTTTTACATGGATAGTCTCATTTAATTCTTACAACAGCCCTGTGAGGTGGTTTCTGTTCTTAAATGGCTATGTCAACAGATCTATATAAAATGAAACATCTACAGGACAGATTGTTGGCTGGAAAATACCATGTGCATCTGGTGGCCTGGAGGTCAAGTTCTTCTGTCTACATCCAACCACACTTATATGTCCAAGAGGATAATGATGCGTGGGATCTATATGCTGTGCTTTGAGAAATAGCGCTCTAAAATGTTCAGAATCAGCCAGATAAAAGGTTAAGTGGGAAAGTGGCTGCCTGAGTTTGATTTATTTCCAAGTAATTTTCTCACTTTTTCTCTTTTGCAAATAAAGACATAGAGAAGTGACTTTTTTTCTTAAAAGAGAATAAAATGAAGGCTTCAGAAAGAGAATTATAAGTTTTGCAAAATTTAGACATACGTTTTATGTAGACTTTAGAGCAGGAATGATTAGCAATCTAAACTCAATTCATATCTTGGACACAAATAATTTTGTGTTTTTACTGTTTTGTTATTTGCCTCACTTAAAATACAGATGGTGCTATTAACAAATAAAAAAGTAAATAACTCAAGTAATGTGCATTTTAATAAGAATTTTGATAAATTCATTTTGCTTAAAACAACCCCCTACAACTAACTGCTGCTTCTCACCAAGAATTTTCACTCTACCAATTTCTAACACTTTAAATTAATATTTCCTGTTTTTGAACTTCATACAAATGGAATTACAAAAGAGAAGATACTCTTTTGTCTGGCTTAACATTATGTTTGTTAAATTTTTCTATATTATGTTCTGTAGATATAATTCATTCCCATTACTGAATAGTTTTTGTTTGTAAAAACATACTACAATTTATCTACCCACTCTATTGATAAACATTTGGGTTGTTGGCCAGTGTTGGGCTATTATGTGTCCTTTTGGTGAACATATATATGCATTTCTCTTAGGTATCTATCAAGTGGAATCTCTGGGTTATAGGGATGGGAATGTTCAGGTTTTGTAGACATTGCCCAATAGTTACCCAAAGTGCTTCTACCACTTTCTACTTTCATTTAAAATTGTATGGAAACATCTTATTTGCTTTATAGGTTGGCCACCATTTGCTATTGTCCTTTTCATTTTCAGTCATTCTGGATTTTATGCAATAGCATATCATTATGGCTGAAAAGTGCATTTCTCTGATAACTGATGAAGTTGAGCATCTTTTTTATGGATCATTTGGTATCTCCTTTCAAGAAATATTTATTCAAGCCTTAGCACCTATGGCTCAAGCGACTAAGGCACCATACCTGTGCTGGCGGGTTTGAATCCAGCCTGGGCCTGCCAAACAACAATGACAGCTGCAACCAGAAAATAGCCAGGCGTTGTGGTGGGCTCCTATAGTCCCAGCTACTTGGGAGGCGGAGGCAGAAGAATCACATGAGCCCAAGAGTTGGAGGTTGCTGTACATGTGATGCCATGGCACTCTACCCAGGGCAACAGGGCTCTGTCTCAAAATAAGAAAAAAGAAAGAAATATTTATTCAAGTCTTTTACCTATTTTGTCTTTAGGTGTTTGCTTTTTGCTTATTGATATATGGTAGTTATATATATATATATAAAATGATACCTTAGAACCTGAACTTGACCCATTCTAGAACCCCATTCAAGTTCCAAGATAATTTTTCCCATTTAAAATAACATAAACTAGATTAATCCACTCCTAGGTCCCACAAACTCAAATTTTTAAAATGATTTTAACAATAAATATACTACATTTTAAGGTAAAATATTAATAAATAATATTTGAATAAGAATGTAAATTAATAAAATTAAAAATATAAAAACCTAAAAATATAAGGCCTGTTTTACACTGAATGAATACTTGATTCGAAACCTACCCCTCACTGTTCATAAACTCCATTCTACACCTTTCTGCAGCTTCAGAATTAGAACTGGCAGCCTTTCTGTGCATTGTCACACTGTGGATCCCAGTCCTTTTCTCAAAGTTCTCAAATCACCCCCTTCTGGCCGTAGACGCTTCCTTTTGAGCGCTAGTATCAGGCATGCGCTTCACTAAATCATCTTGGAGGACCTCCGCCTTCTCACAAAGAGCTACTCAGAAATCACATGTGGTTTTCATTAGTCCAAATTAAGATGAGTTTTTCCATCTCTGCCACACTTTTCCATCTTCTATATGTCATCATCATAACTCCTTTTGCCACATCGACTGCTTTGATAGCTTGTTTATTTTTCAAAATCATACGGACAGATGATTTAGGCATCCGGAACAGGTCGCCAGGTCAGCCACACATGCACTCTTTCATGCCTAGCAATAAGATCTTTCTTCAATTGTAGCCCTAGCAGCTTTCTGCTTCCTCTTACTTTCCTCACTACAATTCTTAGGACCCATGGCAAATACACTTAGTTTTTATTACATATATTAAAAAAAAAAGCAGGCACAAAAGCAAAACTTAGCAGTGAAAATCACATGAGATGCTTTCATGATCCCTCTGACAACCAGCTGAACAACAAAGTGTATGGTGGCCTGAGCGCCGGAGAAACGTAAGCAAAAAACACAGCAACAATGTGCTGAGCGTTCAGATATTGGGGCAAAATTTGCTCAAATTTTTCATTCGGATTCCCAGTTCTAGGGCATTCAAACTCCGGGGGCAACACCGTATTCTATTTCTTTGTTGGATGTTTGTATTGCAGGTATACTCTTCTGCTGTATGCCTGGCTTTTTCCCTTCTTTAACAGTGTTTTTTTGATGAACCCAACATTTTAATTTTATTGTAATCTAATTTATAATTTTATTGCTTTTAGATTCTATTTAAGATATTCTTGTCTACTCCAAGATCATAATATAGTCTATTTTCCTGAAAAGGTTATTGTGTTGTTTTTATATTTAAATCTATAATTCATCTGAAATTAATTTTAGTATGACATAAATGAAAATTCAAGATATTTTTCTATGTCTATAACCATCTGAACCATATCACTTATTTTTTTCAAAAACCATACTTTTTCCATTGTGCGGTAACATCACCTCTTACCATAAATCCGGTGCATACACAAGTTTGGTCTGTTTGTGGACTCTCCTACCTTCCATTGTTCTTTTTGTCTGTCCCTGTGCCAAAACTACACCCTCTTAACTACTATAGCTTTGTAATAAATATTGATATTGAGAATGTAAGTCTTTTCTTTCAAAACTGCGTTGGCTATTTTTTCCCAATTCACTCATTTTAATAGGAAAGAAGAGAGAGTATGGATGTGCCGATGCAAATGAGTTGAAAGATAAGGTTTGGAAAATATCAGGCAGTTCTCTTCTGAATTGTCCAACTTTCTAACTAAAATAATGAAGTAATTAGGTGAGAATGAAAATATGGAAGTATAAAGAGAAAGCGAGGTACAAAATAGTCTTGTAGGAAAGTGAGAAAGTTAATTAGGGAGGAAAGTGGAGTCAAAATACTGGGCAGTAATGAGAGCCCACTTGAGGTTTGTGGTTGTAAATTTTAAGTAGTCATTGTTTGTTTGTTTTTCCCCTGCCATGGTTAGGCAAAAGAAGCAGAGTTGAAGGGGTGGATTTGAGTACATTGGGGATTTGTCAGATGAATAGAATGGCAGCCAATGGACTCTGAACTTGGCAAGGACAAGGCGAAGGTGGTAGGGACGTGAGCTCTCTAAGAGTTCTAAAGTCAGCAGAGTGACTATTTCAATGTGGTTGAAGTGAGGACACTATAGTAACATTGGAAAGCTGAAAAGATAGTAGTGGTAGAGTAAATGTATGCTTAGGATCAACATTTTATTAAGTAATGCAGTTTCTGAAAATAAAAGAACGAATACTAAGATAAGATGGAGGGAATACATCTTTGGAAATGAGAAAAGCAAGTATCAGAAGGGCATGGTATTGGATGGATCATTCCTGTTGATACCCATTGAGAAATCACTGAGAGCAGTAAGAAAAATATTAAATAGGCCAGTGAGTCAGTGCTGGGATCTTTGTGAATGATGGTACAGGGGAAGGGCTTGGAATTAGTTAAAGGATTCTAACAGGAAAGATAGTGTATAGTCGATGTTTTTCAAAGGATTTGATCTTTCAAAGGGAAACAAGAGCCAAAACTATCTAGATGTTCCAGTGAATAACAAAGTGGGGACCCATTCCTGCTCCATACCCTGTGCTAATGAGAGTATGGATAGATGAACAGCAACTTGAAAGTATGACAGGGAGAGCCAACAATGAGAGCAAAGGTAGAGGGGACATCCAGGAAAGAAATCAGATCAAAGGTGATTTTGCTAAATAACTTTCAATAACAGAGAGTTATTGAAAAGGATTTGAATGGGTATTGAATGAGCATAGAGGATGTATATTGACATATAGAGATTAGAATTTGAGTGAAAGCAGGTATGTTGGGAAGATGGCAGTTATAGTGGAAACTTAAATAGGGCTGCCAGGCATGGTGTGATTTTTTTTTTCCAGATAAGCTTTTCGAGAGTGATAAGTGCTTGGTTTTAATTATAGCCTCTTTCTAGAGATTGATGGAGCTAACTCCTGCTGCCACATAGTACAGTCATGAAGTCAGACACTCAGCTGAGAGTTGGAGGGGCCTGCTTTGGCTCAGGAAGACAGGATCCTCTGTGGACTGCAGTGGGTTGTTGAGGCAGGGAAACATGTCTACCAGGAGTTCACAAAATATTGCTTTTAGATATTAAATTCTTAATTTACTATGGTCTTAGTGGTGTCAGAACACGAAAAAAGAACAAAATCCTTCCAGTCACTCTCTTAAGAGAATGAGTCAAGGAAACTTAGGGGGAAAGGGTTTGGTTATCTTATTTCATTTCATACACATGATTTCCCCTCTGCTTATTGTAAACGCGAAGGTCATGTGTGCTTCCTCTTCCATCCACGTCATTTATCAAGGTCTGGTTTTAAGTAGCATTTTATACCCAGAGAACACTCCATAGATAATAGCCACTAAGTGTTCTCTCATTAGCTTCATAAATATTTAGTTAATACTTAGACATTTAGAAAAATTAAAATGTTCATAGTTAAAAGTTCAGGAGAAACAGGAGTTTCTTTCAAGCTTTACTTTGACATTGGAAAAGGACAATGACAATTTGAAGTGGGTGGCTTTGTAACCTCAAAGACCCATTTCAAAAAGATTAGCTCAATAGTCAAGACTATTCGACAAATACCTTCCGATGCCTAGGTGACCATATGGGTCTTCTGATAGTGGAATAATGGCTAAGCAAGTTATTGACAAGTCCTTATGATCAAAGTCCTTAATTTTAAATAAGTCTTTAAAAGAAAAACATCCTTTGAAGTGAATCCCCTATTCAGGTAATTCTGCTGTGTTTCCTGAATAACTATTCTGAAAGATAGAAATTTATCCAGGTGCAAAGGGCTGAGAATATTTTGTGTCATCCAAATGACCTCTCCCACAGATCAAAGATGGGAAGACCCAAAGCCTAGAGCTCTTGCTTTTAATATGAGCTCAGTATGAAAGCTTTTATTTCAATGTTTGGTTTCACTCAGTATTTTTCCTGTAGCAATATTCTATAATTACTTTTCATTTAATCTAGGTATGTACATTTGATATACGAGGGTGTGTCGCAGTGTTCTTTTACCATTCTAGATATTAAATGTTCCCAATAGTATTACCTCATCTAGGTATTTCTCATGTGTACTCTATTGCAAAAATTAAAAAAGACTTTCTGCCTTTTATCTTTTAATCTCTCTCTCTGTTCTATTTTCACCCAACACATTTGCTTCACTAAGACATGATTTTCATTACCTCACCACTCTCAACAAACACCCTCCCTGGCTTCCCACTGACTACTAAATAATAGGAAAGGAAGTGAATTTTTACAGGGGCCCTTCTGATGTGGATTGCTTTTCAGAGCCTATATTTGAACCTGAACTTATATGACTTCAACAAAACCCTTGTTGTCCTCATTACTCTGTTCTGCCTCCTATGAAAATTGTTAAGCACCTTAGTCTGGTCTTCAAACACATTTTTTTCAGCCTTGTTTTTCTCTTTCTACCTTTAAATTCTCTACTCCTGAAAAACGGCATGATTCCATTTCTTCAGCACACCGTGACTTTTTCTCTTCTTTGGCTCACTCTGTGTCCACCTCCTGTTTGTGTTTCCCAAGATCCCAACCACTCATTAAGACTTGGCTAATGTTCGACCTTCTTCATAGAGAGTTCCATGATTCCTTAGCCAGAAATAATTTATCTCAATGATGACCTTTCATAATTCTTTCTCTGTCTAATTAGAACTGACTTTCCACTTGTTCTCAGCTATTCCTGCACCTCTTACCTCCCTTGCTGATCTCCTGAGCAGTTGAACTCTGATTTATAATCTCCATAAATCTCACAGCATCCAATCCAGTGCTTTGAACTAAGGGCACTACATAAATGTGTGAAGAATGAATGAATGAATAGATGAACAAATGATTGCTTATTTCCCTCTAGCAAGCAATGTGATAGAGCAGATACAGTGTAGAATTTCTAGTGAAAAAATCTGAGTTACAGTACTGATTCAATGAATTACTCACTGTAACCTCAAATAAGTTTTTCAATTGTTCTGAGACACATTGTTTTGATATTAACAAAACAGAAATAATGATTTTTATGATAGAAATTTTTACTTACCAATTGCAAAAATTATTCCAGTGATCAATTGAGGTAACATATGTGATAATACTTTGAGGCCTTTTATATATTATGTAATGTTTAAGTAAAACTTCTTTTAAATTTAAAGCTCTATCTCTATAATTTTTAATCATTTACAAACCTTAAAAGCACTGGCTTCCATTCTTTTTAAAAGTTTTCTGTGAGTATCGTATCTCTTTTCTGATTTAAATCTGTAGATAAAAAAGAGTTAAAACAAAATCCCTATGTTTTAGTTTCAGTATGTTTCATCCAGCAAGATTTTTCATATGATTTTGGTAGTTCTGAGATTCTCAGGAAGATGATTATTGCTATAGTTTTTGGAGTTTCTGTACTGCAGATTGTTTTAATTGTTGCTAGCTGTCATGCTTGGCAGAATCTGAGGTCATTGTGACAAGTGAGAGCAGATGTACATGAAAACACTCATGTTCACAATGTAACACTAAGTGAGAAAAACTGAGAATGGGATGATGGAAAGGCCAGTGATTAATTACTGTACATTTCTTCAATCAACAATAATCTAAAAACATTTTATTGAATATTATTAATATATCTTGTTTGGCTTTGAATGCCAGTTCATGAGCACTGGGACCACCACTCAGTCAGTTTACAATACTTTGACTGTTCCAGGCTTCTTGGGGATTGAGACTTCATGTGTTTCCTGATCACAGTTTCACTAACCAGCAGCATCTGAATCCACATCCCACAGAGGGACTTGAGTGAAATCTCTATAACACAGTCCAAATCACGCCACTTCCTTGCCTTCCTTTTAGAATTCCCCACCAGTTGTAGACTAAAGCCCAATTCTTAGGCATTCTGTATGAGAACCTTCAAAATCCAGCCACAAATCTAAATTAAGTAGACCCTCAGAAATGCCCAGCTGTCTTTTTACCTTCTTGCATTATATGTCCCGTTATTCAACTTTCAAATTTTCCATCTACTCAAACTGCTATTATCCTCTCATCAGCTCATTTCCTTACCTCAAAATTCCATTGAAATAGCAGAAGCAATCGTAAGTTAACCCATTCTTTACCAACACCAGATTTATCTACCCAATTGCACTGACACTCTTCCTTTTGGTAGGCATCCAAGTACATACATCAGTCAAAGACCCAGACCTTCTTGAGCTCCCTTTTCCTTCCCCAAGTACTTAATTTTTTCAATTTTACACTTTCTTTCCTTCATTATTGACTTTTCTATCTATCTTAAATCATTTTTTCATTAATCATAAAGAGGTAGATCATGTATCCATTAATGCATTTATGGGGTATGATGTGCTGATTTCATATATAATTTGGAATGCTTAAATCATACTGGTTAATATATCCCTGTCCTCATTTATTTAATTATTTTGTTAAGACATTTATACTCTATACTTAATAGATCTGACATTTATACTCTATACTTAATAGATGGGTGCAATGTGCACCAATAGGTGTGATTCCAACATTCACCCTCCCTCCAACTGACCTCCCCCCTCCACTCCCATCCTCCCTCCTTGGGCCATAGTTGTGATCTATTCTTCATAAGAAAGTGTGAGTGTATCATCACCTAACTGTGTTTCAATTCCTTCTATATATAAATCGAAAGCAAAAAAGAGAGAATTACTTACTCTATCCAATATCTCTGCTCTTGCTATCTGACAAAAATTCAGGGGTTATCTATCCTTGCTAAATCCATTTCAGTTACCTAAAATATATTACTATATACTCTGTATTTGATAGCATTCCTATACTATAATATTAATCAATTGCTACTGTAAATAGTTTATGCTATAACTTAAGGCTTTAATAAATATATAATTTCTTAGATATTTATAAAACTATTATGCCATAATCATGAATCTGAAGAACTCCAAAATTTTTAAATTGTTTTATCAGACTTTTAAAAATCATCTTTGATGTTGAACATTATAAGATTAAAGGCTATATTATATCCTTGGAAGATACCAGGTTTTTTCATAATAAATGTGTGTGAACCAAGTAATTCATATCACTAAACTAAAGTTTAATTTTCTTTGGATATTTTAAGACATTTGAAAATGTAAACTCAGAACTTGGAACCAATTTTTTTACTTTGATAATAGGTTGTTTTATAACTCTATAAAGTACTTATACATTTTTTAGCTAAGGCATTGAGTTGAATAAAAAATCTTGGAAACAGAGATTTAACATTTGTTTCACCCTTAGGTAATATATTTATTTCTGTGTATTACTCCTTAATCTATATTCTTTACTGTCTCTTTAAATATATGGGTGTGCATCTACACTTATATTTCTTATATATAGTCTCCAAGTCTCATAACTCTGGAGTAATTATCTATATTTTACACATAAAGAAGTCGAGCTAAAAGAAATAAGGTATTGTTGGTCAAGGTCCCATTAAGTTATGAAACTGGGGTTCCAACTCTAACACTACGATTTTTTCACTGTATTATTCAGACAGTTGACAGGATGAGTTTGTATAGATGCATAGCACATCTTTAGAATGAGCTATGCATCTATATAAACTATTACCTTTGACAGTAAATAAATATGTTATTCACATAAAGCAACAGCATGCTATAATGTTCTAAAAACCAGAAACTCATTTTCAAACTGACTTTCCCATACAATTATGGGAAATTGGAATCAATTCTTATTTTTCATTTGTTTCATATATAAAGAATGACAATATTAACTTACCTGCCAGAATGTGTAAGAATACTTAAAGTATTAATCAAATTATACTTTCTCATATTAAGAGATGAAATAAGGACTTTAGATATACAATGACCACCAGTCCCAATAGATACTTAAAATATAATTTAAATTCTATTTTTTTTTACTGTATTGAAGTAAAAACTTTCTAGTTACTATACAACATTTTTTTGAAATTTGCCTTTGAAAAGTTTTAGTAATTTTCCCTACACATTGTGAACTTAACCAATTCTTAAGTGTAAACAATTAGACATTTAGAACTTGAGGCATATGTAATAAAGCAGTGTCATTTTTTTCTCCCCATTATTTACTTAACACATACTATATTCATACAACTATTTAATGTAAATACTATCTTAATATAAAGTCAGTTGACTCATGTCTTTCTTCACACACTCTACAATTAAAAGCTTATTTTATGTTTCACAGGGCTGATTCTTGGAAGAGATAGCTTATTAATGTATGTCTGTTCTCCCATTTAATGAAGGATTAAAAGATTCTTATTTTAGGCAAAGTAATTGGTTCAAGAGCAAAAAGCAACTGACTTTCTGAGAACTGATTCATAAAATTAAAGTACTAGGAGATGTAATGCAAAGATTTTAGAATATTACTCTTATAGAACCTGTCTACCATAATGCCAACTTGAAGAAAATAGATGGCTATTTCAAGGTGTCGTTTAAATCAGTAAGCTATAAATCTGATCTAATATTCATCAATTTCAGGGTGCATGAATATAGTATATCATAATTTTCTAAAGTGTTATCATATAGCCTCTGAATTATCTAAGGAATTCATTGTTATCATTTACCTTTAAAAGAAAACTGGGTCGATTGGATCAATTGTCTGAGATTTTCTAAAATAATTCAATGAGGACTAAGTGCAGTGGCTCATACCTATAATTCTAGCACTCTGGAGAGGCCAAGGCTAGTGGATTGCCTGTGTTCAGGAGTTCAAATCCAACCTGAACAAAAGAGACCCACCTCTACTAAAAATAGAAAAGCTAGCCAGGCATTTTCACAGGTGCCTGTAGTCCCAGCTATTAGAGAGGCTGGGGCAAGAGGATCGCTTAAGCCCAAGAGTTTGAAGTTGCTGTGAGCTATGATGCATGGCACTCTCCACAGGTGACAGAGTGAGACTGTCTCATAAAAAATAAATTCAATGATTTATTTCTAAGAAAACTCCACAAACATATATGGTAAATGAATATTATTATTTCTTAATTTCATGAAGGAGTTTCTCAAGGTTAAGTGTATATCTTTAGAAATTCTGTAAGGAAGAAGAAAATCATGCGTTGACTAATTTATAAGCTTCCATGAAACTGCATTAGCAGTTAATGGTTCCTTAAGTAATGACCCTTCATTTAATTGGCCTTATTGTTATTTTCCTGAAATTAATTCATCATTTGTTCATTCATTTATTCAATATTGAGCACTCACTGCCAGGTATTATTCTGAGTACTGGGAAACATATCAGTTGGCAAAATCTACCAAAAATCCCTGTTTTCACGAGGTTCACAGATAAGTAAAATATATGTTATGCGCTAGAGCATGATGCAGTGCTCCGTGAAGAAAGAGAAGGCAGCAAAGGGATGGAAGTTCTCCGAGGTTGACAGGTCAATATTGCAGACGTGAAAGGAAGGCTTCATTGAGAAAAGAGGCAAGGTGAGAGCCTCATGTGCAGCTCCTCCAAGCAGAAAGAAGGTAAATGCATAACCTGGTAATAGGAGCTCCCTGGTGTGTTCAGGTACCACCAGGAGGCCAGCCTGGCTAGGCTGGATCAGAGACAGGTCAGGAAAGGTTAAGAGGAAGCCTGTCAAAGAAGTTAAGGAAGGCAGATCCTTCAGTGTGATGCAGCCCAAGGGCGGGACACTGACTTTTCACTCTGAGTGAAACGGAAGCCTTGGAGGGCTTGAAACAGAAAGGTGGTCTGATCTAACTCACCTTTAGTGGCCGTGTTGAGGGTGGGTCCTACCGTTCAGGTTTGCAGTAGGAAGATCTGTGAAAGAGACCTATGTGAGAGATAATGGGGTGTAGAGAAGGGTAAACAAAAGTGGTGGGTTCTGCATGTATTCTGCAGGTAGAACAGACAAGATTTTTTAATGGACTACAAATTGGATGGGAAGAAAAGGCATCAAAGACAACTTCAAGGTCATTCATCCAACTCTTAGCAAAAGAAATGTGCTTGCTGAAGCAGATAGTTACAACTGATCAGCAGTTATAAAAATCTCTTGGCAATTACATTTCACACTTCAAAGCCTACTAATGATAGACTTTGTTGTGGTCTGCTCCTTTGTCTGACTCCTTTAGGTTTTATAGTTTGAGAGATCACAGGCATAGGTATATATTTTTTTCATTTTGCAAGGTAGGTGGGACCACAAGGTCTGCACTCACACTATGGTCCAGCCCTTACTAATATTTCAAGAGAAAGACAAAGTGAATGTCGAGTAGGGGTGCTATGTCAGGTCAAGGATGCATGCCTGGCGCTGAGGCTGCCCTAGAGTGGCATTGACTGGGCGAATCATCACTTTGCTTTCTCAGGCTTGAGGGCAAAATCCCTTTGTGTTACTAGTACATGCCAATGCTCAGATGACTGCTGACAAAAGAAATCTAACAAGAAGCACCAGTGTTGAACTCAATATCCCTCCTTTCCCATCAAAATGAAAATGCCACTTCCGACTATTGATTGTGTTAACTATCAGGTGTTCACATGCACAGAGAGACACACATATGTTTCTCTCTTTCTCTGGGATTAGTGTCAAGCAAAAGTGTCTGAACAGTCGGTGGTGGTTGACTGTGCACCTGAATTTTCAGAATTATGATTTTTTTAAAGATTTACTTCTAGCAAGGTTTTTTTAAACTTGAGGCACACCCATGCTTTTGTCTTTCTTTTAATGGCTAAAATAGATTATTTGCTTTTACTTTTAGAAAACAGTCATTTTAAAGATATTTTTCCACAATGGTGATTGCTCTTCTTTTTGTCCTTCAAAAGCAAAGCACTCCCCTCAACAGTAAGAATCGGCCTGAATAAGTTATATCACTGCTGGATTTTGCTGTTGTTTTCTGAGCCAAAGAGTTAACAGCTGTGCAGATGCAGAGAAAAGTTTCATTGAGAGGAATGTCTATTTTAATGCATTCATCTTAGTTACCACATATAGTATTGAAATCAAAATCTCTCTCTAGGTGCAATGGCTCATGCTTTTAATTCCAGCACTTTGTGGGGGCCACAGCAGGAAGATCACTTGAGGCCAGGAGTTTGAGACCACCTTGACATAGCAAGATTCTGTTTCTACCAAAAATATTTTAAATATTAGCCAGGCCAGGTGGCACACACCTGTAGTCTCAGCCACTTGGAGACAGAGGTGGGAAGATCACTTGAGCCCAGGAGTTTGAGGCTACAGTTAGCTGTGATCATACCACGTCATTCCAGCCTGGCCAATAAATAAATTAATTATTTCAATGTCCAACTTCAACTATTTATTTCTTAAAGAACCCCAAATCTAAGGAACCTTTTCCAATTTCAAATCTCTCTTGATTCTAAAGCTTAAAGTGTGAAACTTCACGCAAGCCATGTTGTCTTGTCTTATAAGTGTCAGTCATCTCCCGCGGGCTGGACACCGTCTGGTGCAAGCAGGGTTTGTGTGTCACCCTTCTTTCTATGCAGGAACTACTGTGTAGTCTCTCTCCACTGCTTATTTATGACCCAGAGAAGCTGACCAGTTCACACGTCCACCTGCCATATATAGACTGGTTTATTTCTTTGTTGACTTTGAAACTTACTCATGATTTACAAACTCTTTTTCACTGTGGAACTTTTCATTTGAAGGAATTTCTTAACAGAAAAGACCAGTATATAAAACAAAAGAGAATAGAGCTGCTGGTGTATGTTCCTGCCTCAATTCCTTCCTTCTAAAGCAGGCTTAGGACACTCCTGATTCATTTTGGAAATATTCCGGTCCATTTAATCTACTCTGCAGGAAATTTTCCAAAATATCAAGGAAATGAGTTACTGATTTAATGCTTGGTACAAATATGTAACATGTTGCTAATGCAATCGTTCTCAAGAAATATGGTCGAGTTGCACAATGTAAAAATAATGACTCAGCTGCAGCAACAATAAAAGTCTACCTATCTCTTAAACACATCTTTCATGAGAAAATGCTTTGATTATGTTTTTTGAGTTAATATAAATTTCATTTTTATGCATATACCAGAACCAGTGATAACTATTAAAGGTGAGGCACAGCAATAATAATCATATAATCATGTGGTATTATGGTGCTGAGTAGAGGTGGGAATGAAATACTTTTAATGTCCAAATCAGGATACGTGGAAAATACATGGAAAATAATAATAATCAAGCAATGTCTGTAAAGTAGAGAGTTTTGGGATAATATCAGACTCTCAAGTTTTTCTCTTGCCATCAACTATCATTTATTTCCATAGCACAGTAGTGAGAAAAGAATACTCACTTTATTAAGTGAAATGATTATTCAGTTAGTAAGTTGTAGGTAAGAATCTTACAGAAGAAATACAGAAAACCAAACATAAAATTTGTTCTCTATCAATGTATATTTTATAAAATTCTTAACCATAACTCATTAACAGTGCCTCTTTTTTTTTCATTTCATTGTTGTCTCATTACTATTTTATAAATATCTCATTATTTTTCTCACTTTACAACAGGGAAATCAGTAGGAAGGTATTTGGCTGAGAAATAAGAAACTGGAAAGAAATCATGATGTAAAAGAGAACAACAACTCAAGAGACAATGACACAAAGGCCATTCTTAATGCCCCAATGAACATAGGCTTGAAATAAAGAGAGGAGAAACTAGATGACTTTCAAGAAAAAGTTCTGTTTAGATGGCTGGTAGATCATAGTAACATTAACCAAAATAGCTATTAACCAAAATGAAAGCCAGTGAATATTCTGACTTAAAACTCTGCCATTTGGCTCCATATTTCATTCCATTTTTCAGACACTAAATGCCATTTGATAATATGTAACCATACAAAAAACATTTGCTGGCTGTTGGCTGTAGTTGACAAATGCTCTAAAAATCATGCTTAATATACACAAAGTGAAACATGGCAACTGTCTGTGAAATTTTTATTTAAATGCTAAACATAATCACTATAATTTAAGTAAAAATGATAGAACTGAAGTTCTCCTAGTAAATGTTGAAAATTCAGAAAAGATAAGACATGAAAACAGTGAGGTATTATTTCTTTTACCCCAGCCTCTCATAACAGCTAAAAGTTCTGTCTCCCTGAGACTGTGAAATTGTTTACAGGTTTATATATTTCCCTAAAGTTCAAATAGCTAAGTGTCTCAAAGAGGTTTATTACTCTGACTCATGTTCGGCCAGATGATTCAATACTAGGGAATTAATTCACTAAGTCAGAACCAGTCTGTGTTTGAAACATTAAACAGAAGATTGTTGGAGGGAAATGTCATGCATATTTAGAGGTAAAGCTGCTAATGGGAAGGGACGCTGGGCTCAGGGTAAACAAACCATTTCCCCCACGGCGTTCTTTGGGCTTATGAGGTTTATGTTCTGTGTGAGTCAGTCAGAAAAATGTCTACAGCAATGTGAAGCAGATTACTTAATTTCATAGCATTTTCCTGAAAAAAAGAAATGTTCTCTTCAGAGAGTTCTAGATATTATTAAATTTTTATAGCACTTTCAGATTACTATTTAGTAATTTTAAAAAGACATATATTTTTCCCCTCCCTCCCAAAACACAAAACGGCTTTGATTCTGGAGAGGTTATTTTTTTATTATTATTTTTTTTTATTGAATCATAGTTGTGTACATTAGTTCAACCATGGGGTACAGTGTGGGGGCTTCACATGCAATCTGAGATATTTTAAAAAGGCTGATGAAGTAAAAATGGAAAGAGTGGGTATAACCTGTGTGAGGGGTTTAAACCTTGCCATACAGGAAGAGAGAAATATTTGCAGTTCAAAAAGAGGGTATTTTCAAGATAGACTATAGATGAAGGAGGAATGAGGCAGATCAGAAAACGCAGGTGAGAATTAGTAGAACGTAAAAGATAAAAGAAATGGGAGAGCCGAATGTGCACCACAATAAACCTCTTAGCCTATTTGAAATGTTACTTATCCTCGAAGATCCTGATCAATACCACATACTATCCCCCAATCCTTCTAAGTGCTCTCATACATACGTTTGCATATCGGTAACTGCTAAAGACAAAACATGCAGGCCTAGATCCAGAGAGGAAGAACAAAAGAGTCAATCGGAGATGCAAGGCCTGATCTTTACCAAAGCCAAAGGTTTAAAGACCTTCTTTGATTATTTCAGGAGTCAGGTTTGGCAAGCTAATAGAGAAATAATTAATGGATTTCTTAATTTTTCTACAAATAGATAAACATTAGACCACTTTAGGTCTTCATTCATAAAAACACACATCCTGTGCTACTGATAGTACACAAGAATTTTTAACACTGATTATGCTTCTATACTGCTCTCCCCAAATAGATGGCATTTTTTTTTTATTTCTTTTTTACTTTTTTTTTTGAAAACAGAGACTTTACTATGTCGCCCTTGGTAGAGAGCTGTGGTGTCACAGCTCACAGCAACCTCAAATGCTTGGGCTTAAGTGATTCTCCTGCCTCAGTCTCCCAAATAGCTGGGATTATAGGAGCCCACTCCAATGCCCGGCTATTTTTTGTTGTAGTTGTCATTGTTATTTAGCAGGCCCGGGCCTGGATCGAATCTGCCAGCCATGGTGTATGTGCTGGCACCCTTGCCACTGAGCTGTAGGCACCGAGCCTAGATGGCATTTTTATAATTCATAATATACTTTATGTATAGCAACATTCAGTAAGGAGGCTGCTTTCTCATCCCCTTTTCCAGACTGCTCAAGTTGCATCAGGAGAAGGAGTGTTTAGTTTGCTTTTCCAAAGTTTGTTTGGAAAGAAAGAGTAAGAGACAGCGGCCCTCCAGGCAGTGGCAACAGCTGGAAGGCATCGCTAATTAGATTCTAGGCAGACTTAGGCCACATTTATAACATTCCATATGCTGGCTTCCCGTTTCTTTTAAAAAACTTCCCAAAGCACATGCAAGTTTAAAAAGATTTCCTGCACTTCTATATTCTATTCAATATGAGATTGTTTTTCTTGAGCACCGTAGCATAGAACATAGAATAGTCATCTCTGAGTCTGGTTACACTAAAAAAGGTAATCGTGCCACGATATCTCAGAAGGTCTGTGTCCTCGACCGATTTGTTATTTATTCATTGCAGTTTTTAGCCTGCCGTTACATCATAAAATTAAAAGATTTTTAAGACCTCCTGATGGAATTCTATCTCACTTTTAAGCTTCAGAGCCCTTTTTGTAAATTAGTGTTCCTATTTTTTAGGAAGTACAAAAAAAGAAAATTACTGTGTTCAATTTACAAACAGATCAGTCGCCCTGAACTGTGAAAGCACATAGTGTGCATTTGCAATTACGGTTTTGTGTGCGACAGTAAAAAGAGGGCTTGGAGTTGTTGAGCTTTATTTTTCAATGGAAAGATTGATTTAAGATTTTCCTATTCAATGGAATGAAAGACCATATTTGTTGCAAAAGAGCAACTATAAAGACCCATTGCCGTTCTCAAAAAAATTGTTACTCTCTTTATTTTTACATTTTACTTTCCAGTAAAAAATTTCTCTCTATTACCTTTGCAGACATAAAAGATTTTTTTCTGTTTTTTTTTAAGCGAAGCCTCTGAAAATAACTTTTATAAAAGAAGAAGACCGTTGTCTCCTCTAACGGTTAAGGAGATAATTAAATAGAATGTTAGTAATAACTTTTGGAGAGGTAAATATAAAAGAACCATCGCCATCCCAAGGCATCAGAAATCACAATGAAGCCTTTATTGCCATTAACTTACTATACAAAGAAGCTCCTCAAGGCCTTGCTCACACACCTGGCCTTGCCTGGAAACATTTCATGTTGTGAACTGCCCACAATTATTAACGATGTTGATTATGCTAAAGTAAAATGCATCCTCTAAGTTATGACAATATACATAATACTATAGGTTCATCTCGCTGCTATAATTACAGCAGCCTGTGAAACTGTCTGTTGCTACCAGTGTCTTCTTTCCCCCATGAGACCACTGGAATTGTCTGCCCAAATTGCACATCACAGGCGCTATTGCCTGCCTGAAAAGCAGAAAGCTGTGGGTGCTGTGGAGCAGAGTCACAAAGCCTCCTCTGTCTTGGCAGGAGAGACCCCTGGAAAACCAGACCCCTGCTACCTTCCCAGACTCCTTCCTCACCGCTCCTTCAAGTACCCTGTGCTGTACTGGGGGTGATCATATCACCATTCATGAACTTCTCTCTTTCTCAGACTTCTGTGCCTGTGCATGGGCTGTTCTTTATGAAGTGCCCTTTGCCCATTTCCAACCTGTGTATACCCAGTTTATCCTTCAGGATTCAGATCTGATTTTACTTCCTGTGCTTATTCCTGAAGACAAGTTTCTATTTAATTCACACATTTTATTTACACTTACCAGGGCACATTGCTAAATTAATTCTCCATTGTACCTTCAATTCTTAAAGGCAGAGGTCTTGCCTTATAAATTACTTTTCACAAGGCAATGCATTCGGTGATATATAATAAACAGCCAATAAATGTGTTAGGTGAATGTATGACTGTTTCTAATATGTTAATACTATTCACGTTTTTGCTTTTAAAGTCTTTCTATAAAATGATTAATAATTAACTCTTTATGTACTAAGGGAAAATATGTTAATTACACCTCAGGGGAGGGGAGGGTCCTTTATTATTATGAATAAATTGGATCTTAATTCTGAGTGTATTTTTTTCAAAAGTAGGCATTAAATTTCAAATCAAATATTTTAAATCATAAAATTGTTTGGCCCATACTCAATAAAACGTATTAATTCTACTTATTACAAATGGAAAGAACATATTTCCATGTTACATTAACATATTAGCATTCTGATTAAAATCAAGGAACAATATGCAGGGGTTGAGTTACCTACTTTGTCTTCTCCTAAGTAAGAGGATACATTGTTATTTTAGAACAATTAAGGAATGAGTCTTATTTCCTCCTGGAGCAGCTTTGGGCGTGTCTTCTTGGACTTATATACATCATAGCTAAACAATCTCCAAAAGATAATTTTCATTGAAAAAAAAATGTAGGCTGGGTGCAGTGGCTCACGCCTATAATCATAACATTCTGGGAGGCCAAGGTGGGTGGATTGCTTGAGTTCATGAGTTTGAGATAAGCAATAGCAAGACTTTGTTTCTACTAAAAATAGACAAGCTGAGGAAAGAGAATCACTTGAGCCCAAGAACTTGAGGTTGCTGAGAGCTGTGATGCCAGGGCACCCTAGTTAGGGTGCCAGAGGGACAGTTTATCTCAAAAATAAAGAACTGTTACAGGGAAAATATTTCAAAGCCCTCACTGATGCAGTCACAATTATTTTCACCCACATAATCAGGGACATTCCCCTTCATAACCACATTTAAATTCCAATTTCATTTCTTCTCAGTGGGATCAGTACACATACCAGAAACTACCATTTTCACACCTTATACTTTAATTCATTCCCCAGTCTTTTTTTCTTGAACTTTAGTCTTTGTAAAGAATTTTTCCTATTTTCCCTTAGAAAACTTAGAAATTAGGTTTCCCTTGTAATAAGAGATCAGTGTGCAATAAGAACTAGTAAAACACTTTAGTTTTTATAACATATGTAATCTTTTTTAACATATGTAATTTTTTATGAATTTATACTGTAGTTAATACTTAACAAATACATTTTTGACACAAAAAGAAAATTTTGTAACTATAACAATAACCTGACTTGTAAATAAATAGGACAGAATAGAATAAACACAACAGAATAATCAAATTAACATTGTTGAAATGGATTTACATGAAATTTTTTTCACCTGAAGAATACATCCATGAACATAAATAGACAGGTTGCATGTAAATTAGGTTGTATCACTTGAATTCCTGATATTAGGGCTTTTATAACCTATAAAAATGAAACTTTTATACTTAATACATATCTTAATAAAACTATGATACAATGTCAAGAGGTGGAAGAAAAAATAAAGCAATTTAAGGAAAATGAGAATGAGGGGAATTGCCATGTTCTGTATGGCACTCAGGGAAGATGTCTGTGAAGAAGCAGCATTTGAAACTGAATGAAATAAAGAACAAGTTAGGCCAGAATTAGTCCTGGGGGAGCAGCAGTAGCAAAGCCTCTGGGATTGGAGCTGGTTTGGCATATTTGGGAAAGGTCAGTAGGCTGGTGTGGAGTGAATGTGCAGGACATGGTAGAAGATGAGAACAGGGACAATGTCAAGGGCCAGACCATAAGTAGTCTGGAAGCCCACAGTAAGGACTTTGAAACTCACTCCACATGTAATGGAACACCACAGGAAGGTGTTCAGCACAGGTGTGACATCACCAAATTTATATCTCTAAATGATTTTTCCAGTCCTCATTACCTCAGTGAAACTGTATGAGGTAGAAGGCTACAGTCTCACAGAGAGTGTGTCTTCCAGGAGAGAGTGGAATTTGCTTTCTCTAATCACAGCACTTGAAGATTGAGCTACCTCAAGGGAAGCCTATCCACACAAGCAAAGTTGGCCCCTAAATAATCCTCTGCTGGAATACGTGGTCTCGTCTTGTGAACCTGCATAATTAGACAGTCTGAGTCCCCATGCTTCCAATTCTGAGATCGCCACTTTTGCTCCAAATCCAACCCAAGTGTTCAGATGCAGGAAACACCCCCTCACACCACTGCAGCGTCCTGGAGTCTTGGTAGCTGACTTACTTACCCAATACTGGACAGTTAGACCACTGATCATCAGTGAGACAGTTTGGAGGGAGAGCAATAGCAGAAATGGACAGCAGTTGGGTCATTTAGGGCCCGTCCCTGAGACACATACGCACCGCCATCAGAAGTTTGATGAGGACTGAAGAGACACTTTATTGTGGCACGAGACAAGATCAACATCTCTTTTTTAAAGAAGACTTACTAAATTGTATTCTTTGTTTCTATTAAAATTCAAAATTTATCATTTTGCAATGTTAAAATGATATTCTTATTTTAGATACTCAGCCCTTTATAAACTAGTCTTATTTCAACTAAATATTTTCATGTTTTGTCCTCCTTTCTTAACATTTGAGAGCTGAGCCTTCAACTTTTCTTGAATAATATTACTAGTACAGAAGGACGTCAGTCTTCTTTTGAAAAGATACATGATCACAAGCATACTTAACATGGTAACATGTTAATTATCTTAAAGATTTTATTGTGTAATTAAAGACATGCTTATCTATTTTTTCTTCATCTAAATGAATGTCTATCCTATATCTTTAGTTCAAAAACACCTAGTTCAAAAACACCATTGGGACAGTACCTTAGACAAAGGTGATCAAAATGTGTGTCCTTTGAAACCTTATTTCCTTAATTGCTTCTTTTTCTTCTTCTTCTTTTTTTTATTGTTTGAGATTCATTGAAGGTATAAAGAATTAGGTTACACTGATTGTGGTTATTCGGTAAAGTCCTTCTTGTAATGGTGTCCTGCCCCCAAGAGCTATTCCATACACAGTGACCCCCCTCCAAGTCTCTCCCTCCTCCCCTCTCCCCACTCCGTCATTCCCCTACCCCAACACTTGTGTTAGATCACCTACTACCTTCATATTAGAATTAAGTACATTGGATTCTTGCTTCACCATTCTCGTGATGCTTTACTAAGAAGAATGCATCCCACCTCCATCCAGGTTAATACAAAAGATGTAAAGTCTCCATCTTTTGCATGGCTGAATAGTATTCCATGATATACATATATCACCGCTTGTTAATCCATTCCTGGATCATATATCACCGCTTGTTAATCCATTCCTGGGTTGGTGGGCATTTAGGCTGTTTCCACATTTTGGTGATGTAAATTGAGCTGCGAAAAAAGGTCTAGTGCAAATGTTCATATGATAAAATGATCTTTTTTTCCTTCTGGGTAGATGCCTAGTACTGGAATTGCAGGATCAAATGGGACATCTAATTTGTGGATGTTCTTTGAGGATTCTCATACTTCCTTCCAAAAAGGTTGTATTATTTTGCAGTCCCACCAGCTGTGTAAAAGTATTCCCTTCTCTGTACATCTGTGCCAGCATCTGCAGATTTGAGACTTTGTGATGTGGGTCATTCTCACTGGGTGGCTCATACATGTAATCCAGCACTCTGGGAGGCTGAGGTGGGCAGATTGCTTGAGTTTAGGAGTTTGAGGCCACCCTGAGCAAAAGCGAGGTCTCATCTCTAAAAAGTAGCTGGGCATTTTGGTGGGCACTTACAGTCCCAGCTACTCGGGAGGTGAAGGCAAGAGAATCACTTGAGCCCAAGCAAGAGTTTGAGGTTGATGGGAGCTATGATGCCATGGCACTCGATCCTAAGGCGACTGAGAGTCTGTCTCCAAAAATTAAATAAATAAAAACAAACAAATAAATCAGTATCATTTGTTCTAAGAAATTACATCCTTTATGACTAGTTAGCCCACTATGAAGAGTACTGCAAGCTTCAATATGTGGAAAAATATTTTTGATCACAGTTAGAACCAAATAACAGTGTATAAAAGTAGATTTCAAATGTTCAGTTTCCATATGACAAATAACTCAGAAATATTACCTTCATAAAATATTGGATCATAGCACTTATTGCTGGAATGTACTAACAGCCAACATGTTCCAAAAGTTACATAAAAAGTATAATCACAACACTATTGTTCTCACAAGGTAGACTTCACTAAAAACATTTTTGAAGCAGCAGTATGATATAGAAGAAATAACACTTGATTTGGAATCAGAAAGCCTCTGATTGTGGGTTTGAAAGCGATGTTTAAAACATTATTTTTTTGCTATGTGATCTTAACTAGATCATTTTACCTCCTTAAGCCTCCATTTCCTGAGCTATAAATGAGGATTATAACAGTTATGAAGGTTAAACAAAGCAACATGGAGACCGGAAAGCACTCTACAGATGTTAGTCATTATTATTTGCATGGCATTTATTGAGTTCTACCCACATGCACTTGGTGCTTGAAAATACCAGGCCAATTACATCTGAGTAGTTTCTTTTATCATAAAAACTGTGGCTTAGCCTCTGCAGGAAGGCACAGAACCTAGGCTTCTGAATATTACCGTTGATTTTTTTTCCTCAATTTCAGATTATCATGAGTTCTTAAGGATTTATGAACTAAAAAACTTTGATTAATTGGATTAATAGTTAACTGAAAACCAGTTTGCCCATTTATTTTAATAGAGTCTATTTAGAAGCTGGAGTTGAGAGAAGGCAAGATATCTATAATAACTACTGGAGGATTTTCCCAAACTAGATCTACTAGATCTCTGCATGCTATTGGGTCTGGCAATCCTCTGAGAAGTGTCTTTAGTCTATTCCTGACAAGCACAGACAAGGTTCTGTTCTGTACTTCCATTATCTCCTACCTATGATGAAAGTTCCTTGATCTACCTTCTCTCTTATTTCTCCAGTAATTATTTTCATCCATCTGGCATAGGTGCAGAAACAGATGCCATATGCTCACAAATGCTCAAGAAAATACTCAAGAAATTGAAAAGGAGACAAAAGGAACGTAGCTCATTTGGGGGCGGGGGGACGAAAATAACATAAGACAGATGAGTGCACAGACAACAGCAAAAAGAAAGGTATTTCCGTACAAGAACAGAAATGAGTGACATAGCCTCACTCAGTTGCCCTTGGTAGAGTGCTGTGCCCTCATAACTCACAGCAACCTCAAACTCTTGGGCTCAAGCAATTCTCTTGCCTTAGCCTCCTGAGTAGCTGGCACTACAGGCGCCCACACAACAACTGGCTATTTTTAGAGACAGGTCTCACTCTTACTCAGGCAGGTCTTGAACTCCTGAGCTCAGGTAATCCACCCACCTCAGCCTCCCAGAGTGCTAGGATTACAAGTTTAATGCATCTATGAATTGACAAGTAAGTAGACTGAGTTCTCAGGCAAAAACCAAAGTGCCCATGTATGCTCAGAGAAGTAAACATCTAGATACAAATTCATAGATTCAGAAGCCAATGAAACTCAAGCAGGAAAAAAAAATGTTATAAAAATAGTCTGGGCATGGTAGCTCACATCTGTAATCCCAGTATTCTGGGAGGCTGAAGCACAAGGATTGCTTAAAACCAGCATTGTGCAACATAGTAAGATTCCTGTCTCTACAAAAAATAAAAAAAAATTAACCAGCCATGGCAGTGCACATCTGTAATCCCAGATACTTGAGAGGCTGAAGCAAAAGGATTGCTTGAGCCCAAAAGTACAAAGCTATATAGAGCTATGATAATACCACCACCCTCTAGCCTTTGCGACACAGTAAGACACTACTTGAGGTTTTTTGATCCTAGAACTTTCTAGGTATTTTGTTGAAGGGACAATATGAAACAAAAACAAGCATTTCATTTTATTTTTTAACAAATACTTAAAATATTTATCCTCATAAGTGATGAAAACTTAAACAAATAATAAGAATTGTGGATCTATAATCCAGAAACTTGATTGTTTTTTAAATTTTGTACTCCTTGCAAATTATATATGTTTTTGGATCAGAAAAAGCTGCTATGGAAACATTATTTATTAATTCAAGGAAGAACATGTTTATTAGCTGAATATTTTATTTATATATGCTGAAAGAAGAAAGACAAAGAGGGGGGAGATTGTTAATAGGCTCCATACATTTACATACATCATGGATATATTTAAATATCTTAAGAGATTTTCGGTGATGTAGGAAACCACAGAAAGTCTCTTCAGAAACCCTAAAATGGATTTGGGTGTTAATATGTTATTTTAATTACTTGGTTGTGCAGAAAGGTGTCAGAAACCCAGAACAGTGAAACTAGAAGGAACCATACCTGTTATTTAATTACTTGTTCGGAATATTTCCAATATACCTGTTTTTTGAATCTCATACTTCTTGAGACAATTTTATTCAGAGAGAAGTCACACATCTTCGACATTAGCGACCTTGTCATTGCTTATGCTAACTTTTGAATCATTTTTTTCAGACTATTTTTCATTCACTTCCATTGTGTTATTTAAGCTTCAGCACTTTTAAAATCCTCTTATTATAGTGCCACTGATAATTTTACTCCCAAATTTATTTACTTATCCACCTAATATTGGTTTTACAGATACTAAAATTGAAATTCTTTCTACCCCTTCAGACATTTTCTCCCTTAATTACTCTGTATTAATTTTCACTAGATCAATCTAATGCCACATTTAAGTAGCCATTATTTGGGCCAAAAGGTGAAAGTCCTATTTGCTATTTAAATTGGTAATGAGAATTTTTATTGTAATAAGTTTATATTATATACATAGAGCTTATTAAAAAGCCATCCATTATATGTACATTTGCCTCAAGACTTTAAAGACAATAGAATGTATTAATAGGATATATTTTGTTTGCCTTATCCATAAAAATCAGAGTGAACATCAAACTATGAAGGATGATGAATATAATTAGTAGCAAATGGGAGTCCAAGATAAGTGACATCTGTCTACTCACCGATAAATTCTTAGGCAGAAAACCAGGTCTTGGAGCCGAATGCTATAAGTGTTTACCACTATCTCTCCCCTGAGTTCTAATTATTAAATCAGGGTATGGTACTATCCTGTCTTTCCACAATGAGAGTCCATGTTTTCCAGTTCTACTAACCTCTGCCAACATCTCAGTTCTACCACTAAAATTTCCTAAACCTTGTTCTTGAGTTCCTCTTTGTGAAATGAGGTATTACTTTCCAAATGTTGTTCAAAGAATGAAGATTGGTTCATTGTTAGACATATAGACAATGAATTGTAGCTATTGTTACTGAGGCTATTAATATTTTGATCTTTGAATACAGACTTTTGAGCTTTGAATACAGACTTCAACCACGATACCCAGGCTCCTGGTGTCAAGGCTATTTTCTGGTATTGATATTAAATTTTCTAAAAACACCTCTCATTGCTTTGTCATCTAGCTCGGCTGATATGTCTTGATCGTGGCCCAATTGTATCTCAGCTCTTAGGTTAATAGTATCTAAACTATAATAGGGCCAACTTGTGAGATTTACCTTTTCTCCAGAGGACCGGCCTTCACCTGCCAATAGTTCTCTTGGCCCTTCTATCCAGTTGGTCACTCAGCCCTGTACCTATTTCTCAGCGCTCTATTGCCCTCTAGTGACTGATTTTAGCTCTACTTCACCCAAGGATTATCCTGTGTGGAAGCTAGCAGATTGTTAAAACAGCTAGCTGAATTGAAAAGAATTCAGAGGATTACATTTCATGCCATATTTTAAACATTTATACGTGTTTGAAAATACTCAAAAGCATTCATTGAAGATTCATGAAAAGTTAAGATATCAGAATACCAAAGATGTGTAGTATCTCAATGTCAAAAAAGAGAAAGAAATCTGGATTTTAGAAATAAGACTAATTAATAGATTGATTATAGAGCCCTGATTTAAAAAAAAAATTCTACATGACCAGACAATTGAATTTCATTATGTTACTGGAGGAATTGATGGTGATCAGAAGTGGAGATATATATATATATATATATATATATTTTTTTTTTTTTTTTTTTTTTGGTCAAGGTAGAGTTCTATCATATGCCCTGAGCAGACTGCAGTGGCGTTGTAGCTCACTGCAACCTCAGACTTTGGCTGTGGGCATCTTGCTGCCTCGGGGATTACGAGAGCTCATCACTGTGCCTGGCTGGGTTTTTCCATTTTTTTCATGATTCAGGGTCTCACTCTCGCTCAGACAAGCCTCAAACTCCTGAGCCCAAGCAATCCTCCCACCTCAGCTTCCCACAGTGCTCGGAGTACAAGCGTGAGCCACCACACCTGGCTGGACTTACATTCTTTGAGAGGAAACCACACCCTGAAAGTATCATTTAAAGTTTTTCCAGTAGCCTGTCATAGTGGCATGTACCTGTTGTCGCAGCTACTCGGGAGGCTGAAGCAGGAGGACTGCTTGAGCCAAAGAGTTCAAGACTTTTTTGCACGATAATCATCCCCACTAATAGCCACTGCAGTCTAACCTGGGCAGTATAGCAAGAACTTGTCTTACAAAAAAAAAAAAAAAAAAACAGTAAAAATTTCATCATGCTGACTTGAGGGGAAATTACACATGTACTATATCTCAGTTTCAGTTTCAAAAGGCTCATGGAAAAGACAGTCCCTGTAATTTAAAAAAAAATAGACTGGTAAGTGAAAAGTTGAATGTACTATTCAAAGAGTATTAAGTAATAAATCAAATCAACCTGACAGCAGGTATTCAGTTACAGTTTATAAGGCTTTCTTTGATGAAGTTCTGTTCCTTTAAATTCTTTAATGCATGATTCAAATAAAGACACACATTTGCCAAAATTAACAGGGGAATAAT
The DNA here is from genome assembly GCA_963573935.1 of Arctocebus calabarensis. Taxonomy (NCBI): domain Eukaryota; kingdom Metazoa; phylum Chordata; class Mammalia; order Primates; family Lorisidae; genus Arctocebus; species Arctocebus calabarensis. The sequence continues at coordinate 44,051 of CAUYON010201550.1, read as the reverse complement.
AGCTTACATATTGAATGACAAAAAATCAAGTATCTTCTTAGATCTTTAAACGGCAGGAAGAATGAGAGAAATCATCAAGCAATGGAAAATTCTCTATGTAGATTCATAAAATAAACTGCTTTTCTACAAGATACAGGACACCTGGCATAAGAAAAGTAACCTGGGATTTTAGCTGCCTATGAGCTCTCCATGTGCCAACAGTGTGATGTTCTGCCAGCTAAGCTAATGTGGCACCTAAAAAAGTGTCAACTTCGATCAAGGAAGGTAATGGTCCCATTGAACCCTGCAAAGTTTAGACCACATCTGGAGGATTATGTTCAAGTCAAGGTGCCAAATTGTAAGGGGGACACTGACAAATTGAGTGTGTGCAAAAGAGGAGACCTGGCAACTGCAGAGCATGAGGACTGGCTAACCTAACACAGCCAGCTAGAAACATGGCAGCTGTCTTCATGTATTTGAAGAACTGTAATGTAGAAGAGCATCTGCATTTATTGAGATTCCAGGAAAGGAGAGCTTAGATTGAACCAAAGAAGAAACTTCTATGAGCACATTTTCAGACATTAAATGAGCTGCCTCTTGAGCCACTGAATGTCCCCACTACTCTCATCCCCCCACGGGAAGCACTCTGGGACAGCTGTCGGCCTGGGTAACAAGTATGGCTCTTTACAGCTTTACTGTTCTGGGTTTTTAATGCCTTTCTCGTAAACCTTTAACTTTTATGAGTCTAATTCCTTTCCCTCTTTTATGTTTGTTTCTTGAAACATAAAAAAAAAAAAAGATTTTATTTATTTCCATTTTTGCCAATCCCTCTTCCCATTTCTTGGCTATGTTCAGAGTTGCCACTATGTGATGCCATAAACAGAATGACAGGATGTGGCCACCCCAGTACACCCGTGCTTGTGCTTCAACTGAATGCAAATTTCTTTAAGAATAGAATGCTGTCTCAAAACAGACACCGGAGAAAATAATTCCATTCCTGTGCCTTGTTATGGTATAATCAAGAAGGCATAAGCCTCTCAATGTGTATGCCTTGATAATCAGGAGCTATTAAAATAAAGAGAACACAGTCACTTTACACTAAGTCTGGAGCTGAGGTGCAATATTTTGATATTCCTATTACAGAACAAAACAGAATTTATATGCCTCCAGAATTTGCAAGCCTTTTGAAACAAAATCAATATGCCTAACTGCCCTCCCTTTCGTCTCCCTCCCCCTCCTTCTTCTCCCTCTCATTTTCCCTCTTTTTCTTTTCCCCTCTGTTTCTCTTTTTCTTTCTTTCAAGAATTATCTCACAGCAGTTGGATAATGTTTCTAAGTGAATGATTGAGGGTCTCTTCCTGTTTCTCTTAAGCCATTTTCTTATCACTGAACCAGACCCACTGCCAGTTCCAGGACTCACCTGGGGTGCTGCCTACATCTGCGGTGCCAGGAAGAGCTTTTCCCTTCACCAGCTGCTATGGGGCAGGAGGAGGGTGCCCGGGGAGACAGGCATTGAGCCATTAGGAAACGAATGGGGAAGGGTAGGATAGAAACGTTCCTTCTTCCCTGGGATGGATTTCCTTCAGGGCAGCTGAAATCACTTCAAAGAGAGGGAACTGGAGAAGCTGTTCTTTCAAAAGTAGGTTTATCCTTTCAGACAGCACAATATTATTAGTCCTGTGTAATCACTTTTCGGTATATTTTATTAGAACTTCATTTTATTTCCTGAGAAACCATCTTGTTTGCATCTGTGTATAATGAGTTCCTGTGACTCCCTAGAGCTTTGGCATCTGCAATGCCTGCCCCCCTATACAGACTAAAAGCAGATAAAAGCCGGGGGAAAGAAAATCCCCCACACCTCTTTTGTGTTCTCAAAAGAACTTCTTTTAAAATCAAATGGAAAAGAGGCTGCAAGCTATAGAAAATGATCTTCTACTTCACAGGGGTGTTGGAAGACATAAGAGTCTAATAATGTGCACTCAGGGGCTGGGCATGGTGACTCATGCCTGTAATCCTAGCATTCTGGGAGGCCAAGGTGGGTGGATCACTTGAGCTCAGGAGTTCAAGACCAACCTGAGCAAGAGCAAAATCTTGTCACTACTATTAACAAAAAAAACCAAATAGGCAGGCATAGTGGCGAGCACTGTAGTCCCAGCTACTCGAGAAGCTGAGGCAAGAAAGTCGCTTGACCCCAAGAGTTTGAGGTTGCTGTGAGCTATGACACCACAGCATTCTAGAGGGGGTCACAGCTGTCTCAAAAATAATGATGATGATGATGATGATGATGATGATGATAATTAGATACAGAGGGGGTCATATCTCAAAATTGCATTAACAACGATGAGAACAACAGTTTCATCTCTCTATGCCTTTGTTTCTTCATATTTAAAGCAACACTCATTTATCTATGCCATGGGATGATTGTGAGGAGAAATAAGAAGAGAAAGTAAAACCCTTCCCACAGAGACTGGCATGGAGCTAGTAACATCGTTTATGTTTTATTTTTTTCTATTTTTTTGTGGGGTTTTGTTTGTTTGTTTTTGTCTTGAGACAGTCTCACTTTGTCGCCCCGTGTAGAGTGTCCTGGCATCATAGCTTGCAGCAACTTCAAACTCCTGGGGACAAACGATCCTCTTGCCTCAGCCTCCCTGGTAGCTGAAACTACAGGTGCCCACCACAACGCCCAACTAACTTTTCCATTTTTAGTAGAAAGGGGTCTCACTTTTGCTCAAACTCCCGAGTTCAAGCAATCCTCTTGCTCGATTTTTGTCCGTCTTTCAGTTGGATGTTAATGGAACCATCAGTACATATCTGTGCTGCAAAGGCCGTGGAACATCAGTCTTAGCTCCATGTGTGCAGATCTTGAACTGCTTTCAGAAATGGCAGGTTTCTGTGTGTGCCGCTTCCCGTCAGGGCCATCAGCCCTTTTCTCCTCCATTAATGAAAGTCAAGCATAAGGGAAAGTCATGGTCTCTGATATTAGGTTCTAACCAGAAAGTGGAGCCAGAGAAGAGGTTGCCCATTGAACTTGAAGGTGGACTTTAAGAAACTCCTTGAGCATCCACTGCAGAGAAGAGGTACAAAAAATTCTAAGGAAATAAACCAAATATCATTTAAGAGGACTAAGAGGATGTGTGGGTGGCTACAGCCATCTCTTCCCTGGCACAGAGTTGTGCTATTTTCCTGGAGCGCCTGCGGGAATATAATTGCTAGGTTTTCCAATGTATGCTTTGGAATTGGGTTCTAAAATATAATCACCTAGACATATAAATATAGATAAAAGCAATGAAGCATAATAAATAATTCAAGACTAACAATGTGCCTGGAAAAAAAATCTAGAATACAGCATATTTGCAACTATTATTAGGGCATAAGGAAGTATAAGTGTTTGGTTTTAAAAATAAATAAAATCACCTAAATATTATAAAATATGATATATAATATAGCCTCAGGGAACCAGGGAATGCCAAATCTAAGCAAATTTCTATAGAAAAGAATAATAATTTAAAATCAAATTTCTTGTTGATATCAGTAAACCACTTGAGTTTACTCATCTATAGTTATGATAGAATGTAAATTTCCAAAAGTCATTCCCTACTCTGGCTAACATAAAGAAGATAGTGGATTGAACCCATAAATAACTCAAAAGCCTACTACTTTATAATATAATAAAATATTATAAGTTAATACATTTTGATTAGACTGAAAATTAAAGACTTACTTTTAAAATGCTATAATTTAAAAAAGTATCTATATCCAGATAAATTAATGATATATTTTACAGTTAAAAAAAAGGACATATGAAATTTCTCAAGCAAAACAAACTAAAAGAAAAGGTATAATTTGTTAACTAATTTGTAAAATACAGTCTATATATAGTTTTAATTGTTCAAGCAATTTTTTTCATTGTTCTTTTTTATTTCAGAATACTGTGGGGAACAAATATTTTAGTTACATGAATTGCATTTGTACAGTTTAAGTAAGAATTATAAATGCAGAAAAAAGCTATTTTTTTATTTTAAATTCCTATTAGAGTCCTGAAATATCACAATTTGAGATATTTGAATATGTGTAGAATGGTACAAAATACCTTATTGGACCAAAAATAAAACCCAGTGATTTTCACTTAGTTCATGGAATTTGTATATTCATAAATTATTTTTAGTGACTCAGCAAATATCGGATACCACTCCATTTTGCTGATGCCTCCTCTCTAATGTATGAAGGATTAAATGTATGAACTTTTAAATTATAGCCATAACTATAATTAATAATAAGAACTATTATTGCAATCTCCTTAATATTTTTATAAACAAAAAATTAATTAATTTAAAAAGAGAAAATAAGAAACTAGAAATCACTATATAGGAAAACAAAACAGCTTTAATTCAAATAACCAAAATAATTTTACTACTGTATTTTTTTTCTCAGGAAACACCTACTGAGCTTAACTGTAATAGCTGTGTGAATACATTACTATTACTGTGATTGAAGTCAAGGAGAAATGTAATTTATGTAAATTAAAATAGACCCTGGAGAATTTGGCAGATCAAATACATAAATCATATTGACTGACATGTATGTTTATGCATACTGTGTGTGTATAAAACCATCTCTCTTGATTTCATTTTTAGTCTGAAATTTTTCAGTGGAGACAATGTACAAACTTGGTGATGCTGGTTCACTATAACATGTGACATCATTAAACTATCTCTAATATCTTAATATTCTTTTCTCTTCATATATAATGTTTTATGTTCCTAAAAATACTATTTGATATGCAAAAAACTCTTCTTGTCATGAAAATTCTGTATGTGACTGTGCTGCGGTATTTACACATAGTGATTTGAAAGTCGTTAAAAGATGGTGGTTACATTTAGGATTTATTTTCACTTTACTTTTGGAGAGAAAGCACAGTCTCTGTTGTAAACGGTTCAAGGAAAGCATAAAGGAAGCAGGTAATAAAGTGAAGAAAAACACAACTAGAAAAGGGTAAAGGACTAAAACTCCAGCTTTCTTTTCGCTTTCTTTCCCTACCCAAGGGAACCTAGTGAGAAGTGGCTTATATCTCCTTTCTTTGAAGTCAGTCATCTCAATAACCTCAAAGCAAATAATTTTTATACCAGAGAAAAGAGTGATTCTTAGGAGGCAAAATTTAAAGAGTAGAAGAAAAGTATTTTATGAGAAATTGTTTTCTTAGATCATTCTGCCTGCAACTATGAACAGACAGGAAGGATCCTTGTAAGCCCCCAAGGATCCTGTCAACAACCAAGATTGTTGTTTCAAATCAGAAAAGAAGCTGGGTGGAAATTACCTGGGAGAATTATTTTTCTTTTCATCAGGAAAAGAGTAAGAAGAGATCAAAAGAGACAAAATGCAAGTAGACGAGATAATCCTAAACAATGTTTTTTATATCCAGGGACATAAATATCAGCTACATAAAGGCAAACTGCATAACAATGTCAGTATGTAAATGTAGCAGTGTGATTGATAATATTAGAGGAGTTAAGCTAGTTTTCTCATAGTTGTTTATGACGTCATTTTAAAAAGAATGAGACACTTCAAAAAATTCCCTTATAATGTGAGTATCTTAGGATCAATTTCACATATACTGAATCATAAGAATAATATTATCCATAATCCTAATGGTCGGTTATGATAACTATTAAAAGTTCATTTATTTCTGACCTCTCCTGTATCAGCATCAGAAATCAGCACTTTAAGTGATACCAACAAAAAGTACATGAATTTCTACATGAAATTCAAAAATGTCTTGATTTTTAATGCAATATTTTTACTTTTATTAATATATAATTTTAAAAGGTAAAAATATTCTTATTCAAATATAGAATAACACATGTCACTAAGAGAACAATTAAGATGCAGTACAAATTCAAATGAGAGTTTTAAAGAAACATATATAGTAGAACCTCTGTAAGTTGATCACCCAAGGAACTGTAACAAATTGATTAACAAACAGGTGTTGAACATAATGAACTTCTACTGAGTACATGTGGGCATGTCCAGTCTATGAAAATTAGGTCAACTTAAGGATGTGGCCAAAATAAGGAGGTGGTCAACTCTGGAGGTATAGGCAACCAGGAATGTTGAAATGAATTTGTCAATAAGCACAACACATGAATATTCATAGACAATGAAATATAATGTTTGGAGTTGTCTTTTCTACAGGGCAGAAATGAGCTATACTTCTACTGTTGAATATTCACTTACATTGCTATGACCAAAAATCATTTGTATTTCTCTCAATTTTCTACCACTTTACTCCTACCCCCACTGAGCTGCACAATATCCCAGTCAATCATAAGACTCCTACTTTCAGAGAGCTGATGACCCCCAGGGATCCACTTGAACCACTCTATCTCCTTACATTCCCCTGAAAAGACACCCATCTCTCTTTTGCCCATTTCCAGATCTTGGACAGTTATTTTCTAGGTACTACGTATAGTTTCATTGAACATTTAGTTTTAACTAATTTTCTTTCAGTTCATGGATGCATTTTGGTGACTAACTCTATAAGTATGAGGCCCTTTTTTGTTTCTTTTCCTTCTTTTTTTTTCAGACAGAGTCTCATTCCGTTGCCCTGGGTAGAGTGCTATGTAATCATAGCTCACAGCAACCTAAAATTTCCAGGCTCAAGCAATTCTTTTGCATCAGCCTCTTGGTGGGACTATAGACACCCACCACAGGGCCTGGTCAGTTTTTCTATTTTTTAGCAGAGATGGGATCTCTCTTACTCAGACTGTTTTCAGCAGAGATGGGATCTCTCTTACTCATGAGCTTAAGCAATCCAACCACTTTGGCACCTCGAGGCCTCCCAGAGTGCTAAGAGACCATTTTTCTTCGTGAAATCTTAAATATCTGATGGTGAACTACAAGCTTAATATAGTAGTCTTGAACTTGTAGGGCAGAGCTGTTCATTTCCTTTTTACCCCATTATCAACCAAGTTGTTATTTACCTTCCCCGTCCCAAATACACAGACCCATTCAGATGTACATGTATACATATATAAATACACACACACACACATCCCTCGTCTACCTTGTTCAGACCTACCTAATTATCACTTTTCAGAATCTCCTGGTTCCAAACAATGGTCCAAGCCACAACATCGCTTGCCTGGACTATTGCAGCAGCATTCATATTGTTTCCTCTTTGCCATCATAATTCCATTCTCCACAGTCCATTAGAGGGATTTTGAAAAACCATCCCTGCTTAAAACTTGCCAATGGCTTTGCCATTTCAAATAAAATAAGAGCCAATTGTATGACATGGCCTACAGGGCACATCATATTCTGGCCCCAACCTACCTCCCTGGCCTTGTTTTCTATCCTCTTCCCTCATTCACTCTGCTACAGACCCACTGTCTCTCTGTTCATGGACCTACCTAGCTAATTAGCAGGTCAGGGGGACCTTTTTTTTTTACCATCCCTTCTGCCTGAATGACTTTCACTCTTATCTTCACTTGACTGGCTCCATGTCATCAGTCCAGTGTCAGCTCAAAATCTACTCCCTCAGAGAAAACTCCCTTCACACCCCAATTAATGTAACTGTCCTCAGTCACTCTCTAACATTAGCTGGTTTTACTTTTTTGCAGCACAGTTATTATCTGAATTTTCTTAGTTGCAAAGTAGTGTAATTGTCTATTGACTCCCTCTGATTCCTCTATACGAGGGCCTGGCCCAGAATACTGTTCACTTAATATTTGTTTAAAGAGAGCACAGGTCAATCTCACTAAAGGTATGTTTGAGACATTCACAGAGGAATTTATGCTCAGCCCAGACTGCTTCCAGCCCACTGCAATGTGATAGAACATCACAGAAGGTTGCTCAGGACAGTAATGGTCCCGGTCCCCGTGGCATAGTACAACATGAGAGGTACAGGGATTCCTGCACAGGGCTTTAGCAGGTACTGGCGGAGTAGGAGGTACGTCAAGTCTTCCGATGTCAGCTAAGATATGAAGCACAGATTCAAGATCACACAATCCCCAAGAGAGGACCAAGAACAGGGAGGCTTGAAATTAGAGTCTGTTGCACAGGCTGACACTTCTCAACTTTTAAAATTATCTGAGGAACTTTGAGCCCACACTTCTTTCGCAAGAAGGAGGTCACTGGTCTCCAGAAAGACCCTGATACTGATTGGGTTTGAGGAGATATGCTGCAATCCATTAGATAAATTAAAATGTTCTTTACGAGAAAACATTTTGTGATTCTTAGTAAAAAGAACTTTTGCACTTCTAGTTGTTGCTGTTTGTTAATAGCTAAGTTAATTTCCGATTCATTAGACAAGGTATTTTCTTCATATGTATCTATTAGCTACACCAAAGAGGTAACAATTATTCTAAGCTATTATGTTATGACTACATGTTATGGGTACTATTTAGTAATTTCAGAAAAAATCTGTGGTAAATTTTCTTTTTTTTAATTACTTTTTCATTTTAAGAAAAACCTCTGAAATAGGAGCACTGTGGATTGTACATATGCCAAACTAAAATGAAAATCTGAAAAGGTCAGTCATATCCACTGCTGGTTGAAATTGAAGAACAGTCCCAGCCATTGTTAATTCAATTCCACCCCATCCTTAACAGAAAGGGGAAAATCCATGACAGAGAGGAAAGTTGGAATGGGCCTTTAAATATGGAAATGACTCAGGAACAGATTCATCATGAGTAAAGTCACAGGAGTGATGTTTGTGGTTTATTTAGGACAGTGCAGAAGTGGGCCTCGTAACTTGGTTTTGTGAAAGGTGGAAGCCGTAATGTCCAAGGTCTAGTATTCTTGGAAGTTTATATTTGTGTACGTTGTCAGTTTTTCTGTTTTAAGCAGGATTATATCATTGGATTTTACTTATAAAATATTAATCTAGAAGTTGTTTGGTAAATTAATTTAAGCAGAAAACCATGGAAAATGAGAAGAAGGGTTGGAAACGTAAATTTAGAGGCTATGACATAGTTTATATGGCTCAGTATGAAAGTTTTGAGACAGACTGTGCTATGATCTATTATTCACTTCCAAGAAACACGGAGTCCTTTCTGATTCACCCATGCAAGTTTCAACTTGCTGGGCATAGCAGTGTGGCTGGGAGGGCTTCATTTGTTTTCATCCATGTGGATTTTATGTATCTTGATATTTTGTCTGTATCTCAAAACTTCCGTAATGACCTGTATATTTTTAAATCCTCCTATAATCTGACCTTTCTATGCCTTTGTAACCATTATTGAGCACTACTCGTTTACATTCCAATTAAACTTGACCATTCTTTTGCTCTTGGGCTCTTCAAACTCAAGTCATTTACCTAAGATTCCTGGGGACTGTCATTTTCTGCCTGTGTCTCAACAGTCTAATCGTACTTCCAGGAGGTCAGGGTGTTGATACACTCTCTGTGCTGCTACCAATGTTCCTGGGCCTCGGTGTCCTGGAAACATTACCTTTCTTATGTGTCTTCCCTCTCTAAACCCCTCTCTTCCAATATATAATAATAATGGTATCGATCTTAGAATTTTGCTAAAATATGTTATGAATGAAAAGATTTTTAACCATTCTTGGTTTTGAATTGTTGCTATTGTAAATTGACAATATTAATTTACGATTTTATCTTGCTGTGATAATTTATACACATGAATCTTTGCTTTACCAACATAATAATTTCATTTAAAGTGGATATTTTATATTTATTTTCATTTCCATCACAGAGTTTAGTGTATTCATGTTTTTATTTTTTTATTTTTTTTTAAATAATAGCTGTGTACATTAATGCAAACATGGGGTGCAATGTGCTGGTTTCATATACAATCTGAAATATTTTCATCAAACTGGTTAACATAGCCTTCATGGCATTTCCTTAGTTATTGTGTTAAGGCATTTATATTCTGCATTTAGTAAGTTTCACCTGTGTCTGTCTAAGATGCACCCTAGGTGTGATCCCACCAATTACCCTTCCTCCACCAATCCTTTCCCCACCCCTCCCCTCCCTTGCCCCTTTCCCCATATTCTTATGCTATAATTTGGTTACAGCCTTCATATGAAAGCTATAAACTAGTTTCATAGTAGGACTGAGTGCATTGAATACTTTTTTGAACAAATATTTAATGAGTAGCTACTACATCAAGCACTGAGTTAGGCAGTCTTTACAAAATCATACAATAGGGCAGTAATTCATGATGGAAAGCAACTCAAAATCATGAAGAGAAAGCAAATATATTGGTTTATGGCTATCTAATGTTCCAATGCTCTAGCAACAGCCATATTACTAACAGTTTGTTTCAAAATGAAAGTAAAACATCAAACTGTAACTTACCTAAAATCTTATCAAAATAATTCAGGAAAGAATCTGCATCAAAAGTGATTGGAGCCTCAGAAGGTTCTCTACAAGATTAAAGGAAAAAGACATTTTATCCTGAATGCAACTGTTTGAAACTTTTCCTAAAGTGGTGCCATTCTTAGGAAAACTACCAAAGATATAATCTCAAAGAAGGCACAACATGGAAAATTGTAGCTTAAATTTTAAAAATCCTGTAGCTGCTGGCCTTGCAGAGCCCCAGAAATGGGATTGTTTAATGAAAGAAAAGTAAAAACCATACCTTGTTTATGTTATGTTGATGTTTATGTTGATGCTGATTTATGGATATGAGTCTACCTCTACCCTTTACAAGATATATCTAGCATTAGGTTTAAAAAATTTATTTATTTGAATTAATTTAAATAAAGCCTAGCCCATTAAGAACTAAAGCTAAAAAATAAACAAGAACATACCTTTCCTTCTCCTTACTTTCGTAAAGAGATAATACTGGACATAAATTTTAATCTTGAACCTGATTAGTCTAGGCTCAAGAGCAAACACTAACAAATATTTGCTGTGCAAGTAACAATTTTTCCCCTTTTTCCTGTTACTTGCCAAATGTACTTTTGCATTTTTTCTGTTATTATTTCTGACTGTGAAGAATCCTTTTATCCCCTTCCTTTGAGCTTAAAGTTTCCAATTTGCTTGTGGGGTGGGAGATCAGAAGTCGAAACTTGTTGAAAGCTAAATGTCGAACACAAAAGGCTCAAATTAAAAATTTAGAGTAAAGTACATGGCGTGGTTCTAGATGGTGATTTTTAGATCTGTTGAGTGACGTTTCTGGCTTACATTGTAGATTGCAAAGGATCTAGCCTACTAGAAATATGACTTCAGATAAGTAAGTTACCACCATACTATGCACAAAAAAAGAAAAAGCAGTACAAATCATTTACTCAAAAGAAAAAAAAAATTAGAAATGCAATGACTGGTGACTTCAACTTTGGGGTTCTAACTATTTGTATATTCATACTTTAACACAAATTACCTCGGCAGCTCTGCTCCCTTGTGGGTTGAGACTTTGGATATGAAAGCTTTCATGCTCTCTGAAACTTGAGTTAAGTCATAATGCTGCTCTTTCTCTTCCTTGGAAATGGGCTCCGATTCTTTTTTGCCAGCAGCTTCCTGTAGTAGCTGGTCCAGCTGATCTGGTGAGAGATCTAACCATTGGTCATCTGAAAAAGAAGAGAGCATGATAATGTAATTCTATAGCCACATGACAGGTACTTTCAAGAAAGGACCCTGTGAGACATAGCGGAAGGTTTTATTTATTTATTTATTTTTTTGAGACAGAGCCTCAAGCTGTCACCCTGGGTAGAGTGCTGTGGCATCACAGCTCACAGCAACCTCCAATTCCTGGGCTCAAGCGAGTCTCTTGCCTCTGCCTCCCAAGTAGCTGGGATTACAGGCGCCCGCCACAATGCCCGGCCATTTTTGTCTGCAGCCATCATTGTTGTTTGGCGGGCCCAGGCTGGATTCGAACCAGCCAGCTCAGGTGTACGTGGCTGGCGTCTTAGCCCATTGAGCCACAGGCGCCAAGCCATAGTGGAAGGTTTTAATTCTTAATCTTTCCACTCTATCCTGGTCCTTCACTTACCATCCTCTGGGGGAAGATTAGCTTCCTCTTTCTTAAGTTCTTCTATATCAAATGGTACTGTCTGTAATAAGTTTAAGATTTCTTCACCCGGGCTCATGGCAAGAGAACTATATAAAACAAAAGATGTAATTATTTCTTTATAAGCTCACCTAAATTAGTAATCATACAAACACTAGACTAGGGATTAGCTAGTCTAACTTGGTTTTTTATTTGTTTTTCTTTTGTTTAGAGACAAATTCTATGTTGCCCAGGGTAGCCTCAAATTGCTGGGCTCAACCAATTCTCCTGACTCTGTCTCCCAAGTAGTTGGGACTACAGGTGAGTGCCATTGTGTCCAGCTCTAATTTGTTTTTAGGTTGCAGACCTCATTTTCCCAAATAAAATTTTACTAGGAACTTTAAAATATAAGAGGGCAAAGAAAAATGGCTTTGACTAAAGGGGAGGATGGAGGCTTGGAGACCTACCCATTTTGCCTTTGGCTCTGTAGCATGCTCTAGGGAACACCATCATGAAACTGCTGATCTAGTACAACTCTTTCACTTCATATACATTTTTTATATGAGGAAAAGGAGACCCAGAAGGAAAGTATGAATTAAAATTAACCTAGCATAGTGCGGTGCCTGTGGCTCAGTGAGTAGAGCACCGGCCCCATATATCGAGTGTGGTAGGTTCAAATCCAGCCCTGGCCAAATTGCAACAGAAAAATAGCCAGGCGTTGTGGCGGGCGCCTGTAGTCCCAGCTACTTGGGAGGCTGAGGCAAGAGAATCGCCTAAGCCCAGGAGTCAGAGGTTGCTGTGAGCTGTGTGACGCCATGGCACTCTACAGAGGGTGATAAAGTGAGACTCTATCTCTACAAAAAAAAAAAAAGAAAGAAAAGAATTAACCTAGCATATATTATGAATTCATTATAATTCATATAAAATATATGGAGACCCAGTTATATGCTATGCTAACACTTTAAATACTTTTTTTTTTGGAGACAATCTCATTTTGTCATCCTGAGTAGAGTGCAATGTTGTCACAGCTCATAGCAACCTCAAACTCCTGGGCTCAAGTGATTCTCTTGCCTCAGCCTCCTGAGTAGCTGGGACTATAGACATCTGTCACAATGCCCAGCTATTTTTAGAGATGGGGTCTTGCTTTTGCTCAGGTTGGTCTCAAACTTGTGAGCTCAAGCAATCTACCCATCTTGGCCTCCCAGAGTGCTAGGAGTACAGGCGTGAGCCATCATAAATACATTTTCATAATTATTTAGTCCTCTAATTACTATTACAGGAAGGTAATAATCCTGTTTTACAGATGAGAAAACTAGAGCCTGAGGAAGTTCTATAAATTCTACAAGGTTGGCTCGGCGCCTGTGGCTCAACGGGCTAAGGTGCCAGCCACGTACACCTGAGCTGGCAGGTTCAAATCCAGCCCGGCCCGCCAAACAACAATGACGGCTACAACCAAAAAATGGCCGGGCGTTGTGGCGGGCGCCTGTAGTCCCAGCTACTTGGGAGATGGAGGCAGGAGACTCGCTTGAGCCCAGGAATTGGAGGTTACTGTGAGCTGTGATGCCACAGCACTCTACCCAGGGCGACAGCTTGAGGCTCTGTCTCAAAAAAAAAAAAAAAAATTCTACAAGATCATTTAATTAGACACAGAAAAGGCTTGAAATCAAGTCTCCTGATACTATTTTGTGCTGCTTCTACTATAAACTGATGAAGAAATATGCACAGAGATGATTTATATGATGAAGTATTCTATGACAGTGATGTGACTTGTTACATAAATGGATGGAACCCTGTCTGAACAATTAAGAATGGAACAAATCAAGGTACATGAAGGGCTTACATTAATTTAAGAGACATTTGCATCCCTTGCAAAATCATGTGGGTGGGCTCAGTGCCTGTAGCTCAGTGGCTAGGGTGCCAGCCACACACAACAGAGCTGGCGGGTTTAAACCCAGCCCAGGCATTGCAAACAATGACATCTGTAACAAAAAAAACAGCTGGGCATTGTGGTGGATGCCTGTAGTCCCAGCTACTTGGGAGGCTAAGGCAAGAGAATCGCTTAAGCCAGTGGTTTTCAACCTTCCTAAGGCCGTAACCCTTTAATATAGTTCCTGTGGGTTGAGAACCGCTGGCTGGCTTAAGCCCAAGACTTTGAGGTTGCTGTGAGCTGTGACGCCACTGTACTCTACTGAGGGCGACATAGTGACACTCTGTCTCAAAAAGAAATGTGGGTGATGGGAAATTGTCCCTACTCCATATTATGTAAACATTATTAGGAGAGAAAAAAGAAACACACAAATAATCATAACAAAAGGCAAAATAAAAGTCATTCCTGAATATCAACTACTAGGGAGAAGGTAATAATTTTCATTAAGAAGGGGGCAGAGAACGTTATGTATTTATTTATTTTTGAGACAGAGTCTCAAGTCGTCGCCCTGGGTAGAGTGCGATAGCATCACAGCTCACAGCAACTTCAAACTCCTGGGCTTAAGCAATTCTCTTGCCTCAGCCTCCCAAAGTAGCTGGACTACAGGTGCCTGCCACAATGCCTGGAGATATATATATATATATATACATATATATATATATATATTTTTGGTTATAGTTGTCATTGTTGTTTAGCAGGCCTGGGCTGGATTTGAACCTGCCAGCTCCAGTGTATATGGCTGGCACCCTAGCCGTTGAGCTACATATAGGTGCCGAGCCAGGGGCAGAGACCCTTAAAAAAGAGTAGTAGTAGAAGGCTTCAGGGAAGAGGTATTTGAGTTAGGTAATGGGAAGATTTTTCTTTTTTGTGCACAAGATGTTGACTACAACATGGTTATGTCAACAAACTCAAAACAAATGTCCACAAGTAGAGCAGTGATTAATCAAATTATAGCATATTTTGGCAATATAATTTAGCTGTGTATACATATATTTTTTGAGACAGAGTCTCAAGCTGTTGCCCTGGGTAGAGTGCCGTGGTGTCACAACTCACAGCAACCTCCAACTCCTGGGCTCAAGTGATTCTCCTGCCTCTGCCTCCCAGGTAGCTGGGACTACAGGTGCCCGCCACACGTCTGGCTATTCTTTGGTTGCAGCCGTCATTGTTGTTTGGAGGGCTCAGGCTGGATTCAAACCTGCCAGCTCAGGCGTATGTGGCTGGCGCCTTAGCTGCTTGAGCCACATGACCCAAGCTGGTGATTTCCTTCTTAATCTCATCTTTGACCCAGCTATCATTCAGCCTATGATTATTTAGCTTCCATGTCTTTGTTTGAGTATGGAGATTCCTATTGCTGTTGAGTTTAGCTTTTATTATTCCATGGTGGTCCAAGAAGATACGAGGAATAATTTCTATACTTTTAAATTTTCTGAGGTTAGACTTGTGTCCTAGGATATGATCTATTTTGGAGGAAGACTTGTGGGCTGATGAGAAGAATGAATATTCAATTTTATTATGGTGAAATGTTCCGTAGAGATCTGTAAAGTCCATTTGTTTTAGGGTCAAGTTTAAATCTAATATTTCTTTGTTTAGTTTCTTTTTGGAGGAGCTATCCAAAACTGTCAAAGGGGTGTTAAAATCTCCAACTATTATAGTGCAGGAAGATATCAAGTTGTTCATATCCATTAGGGTCTGCTTTATCAATTGAGGAGCTTTGTGGTAGGGTGAATAAATGTTAATTATTGAAATCTCTTTGTTTTAGGTGTTTCCCTTGACAAATATGCAGTGATCTTCCTTATCTTTATTTTTGTTGGTTTAAAGCCAATTGTATCTGCTACTAAAATTGCAGTGCCTGATTTTTTCTGGTTTCTATATGCCTGTATTATACAAGTCCATACCTTCACCCTGAGTCTATTTTTTTTTTTTGTAGAGACAGAGTCTCACTTTATCGCCCTGGATAGAGTGCCGTGGCATCACACTGCTCACAGCAACCTCCAGCTCTTGGGCTTAAGCGATTCTCTTGCCTCAGCCTCCCGAGTAGCTGGGACTACAGGCGCCCGCCACAGCGCCCGGCTATTTTTCTGTTTTGTTTTGCAGTTCGGCCGAGGCTGGGTTTGAACCCGCCACCTTCGGTATATGGGGCCAGCGCCCTACTCGCTGAGCCACAGGAGCCGCCCCCTGAGTCTATTTTTATCCTTTAAGGTAAGGTGAGATTCTTATATACAGCAGATATCCAGTTTGAGTTTGTGTATCCAGTCAGCCAACCTGTGCCTCTTTAGAGGACAATTTAAACCATTCGCATTAATTGAGAGAATTGATAAGCCTGGTTGTGTTTTGGGTGTCATGATTTTTGGATTTCCAGTTGACATTTTAATTCCTTTCACCACTCTGGAAGTTGGGTTTTGTTCAAAAATTTCTGGTTGAGTTTACTTTGGAGGTAAAGCATTGCACTAGTCATTGTGGAGGATGGGTCTGAGAATATCCTGGAGAGCTGGTTTAGTTATGGCAAATTTCTTCAACATGTCTATGTCATTAAAGTATTTGATTTCTCCATCACAAATGAAACTAGTTTAGCTAGATAGAGGATCTTGGGCTAGAAGTTGTTTTGTTTTAGGAGACTGAAAGTCAATGACCATCTTCTTCTGCCTTAAAACATTTGGGCTGAGAGATTTGCAGTTATTCTGCTATTTTTCCCTTTGTAGGTGATGCTTTTCTTATGTCTGGCTGCCTGCAGAATTTTCTCCGTCATCTTAACTTTGGCAAACTTAATCACAATCTGTCTAGGAGATAGTTTATTTGGATCAAGTCCTGCTGGGGTTCTGAAACTATCTGTTATCTCAAGTTCTGTATCTCTTGCAGTGCTTGGGAAATTATCTTCCAAAATCTCTTGGAGTAGAGCATCTGTACCTTTAGGACCATCCTCTTCTCCTTCAGGAATTCCTGTAAAATGAATGTTGGAGTGATCCCACAGTTCTCTCAGGGAATGGTCAGTTTTTGATCTCCATTTGTCTGCCTCTTCGAGTATTTGGGAATGTTCAAAAGCTTTGTCTTCAGTTTCAGAGATCCTTTCTTCTGCCTGGTCAACTCTATTGCTAAGGGATTCTACCATATTTTGGAGCTCATCACCTAACTTTTTCATTTCCTTGAGCTCTGCTATCTCTTTTCTCACTATGTCCCTATCTTTGGTGATTTGGGCTTTGAATTCATTAATTTCTAGAGATAACTTTGGAACTACTCTTTGGAATTCAATTTCTATCTTTTTTTCCATTCTATTTATCTTATTTGCAACCCATATTCTGAATTCAATTTCTGACATTGCTGCCATTTGTCTATGCATGGCATTTTCAGTTGTATCTCCTTTGTCATTTCTTGGGGTGGTTGATCTACTCTGGTTATTCATGTTGCCAGAGTTCTTCTGTTGGGTCTGCACCATGTTTATTTCCCACTGTTTGATTATTAGAACTGGTAGGGTGAGACTGAATTGGGGTTCCCAGGTAGTAGAGATAGCCCCTTACCAAAGCTCTAGGCTTCGTAATTGTGGTTTATCTCCTACAACCTTACAAAGACCCCTTTCAGAGTTTTGGCCAGAGACTCTGAGGACCTACTTGGTGAGACTGCACAAGCTAGCTCTGTTTTGATATCAGCCAACTTCTACCCTATCCTAAGAAACCACAGTATTAGATTTAAATGTCAACTGTGAAGAGATACAAACAGCTGCGGCGCCCAACCCCTACCCTTCAGTTCTTTTCTGCTACAGAACTTTGAAGGTCAACCTCACAATGTCTCTGAGTGGACAGCCCTAGACACGGGTTCCAACCAAATTGTCTAAGGCAGTGCAAACCTTGCCAAGGGATTCAAGAATCTCCAACAGCACAACTGGAGCCAGGGATCCACACTCCCACCAGTCAGCCTCAGTCCACAGTATTGTCCATGTCTCTGCTCAAAGGCCCAGCTGGAGCCAGGGGCAATGCTCCCGCCCACTGGTCTCAGTCCACACACAGATAGTCCCTGCTTGCCAGACCAGGTGGAGTCAGGGGACCACGCCCCAACCTGCCAGTCTCAGTCAACTGCCTGGCAAGCCTCTGTTCGCAGGCTCTGTTGGAGTCAGGGCCCTGAGCCTGCCCTTCAGTCTCAGTCCACACACAGCTAGCCTTTAGACCCAGCAGGGACTGGGGACCTGCACTATCTGCTGAACTCAGTCCACACGGAGTAACCACTCTCCTACTGTGGGTGCTGTCAGAGGCTAGCTGTGTGGAGAGGCCAGACCAGTTGGAGTCAGGGGACCACGCCCCGCCTGCCAGTCTCAGACCACTGCCTGGCAAGCCTTTGTTTGCAGGCTCTGTTAAGAGTCAGGGCATTGCACTCTGCCTGAAGGTCTCAGTCCTCACCTGGTAAGCCTCTACTTACCAGCCCTTCTGGAGGCAGTGGATCACATCCTAGCCCTCAGGTCTTGGTTCACACCCAGTAAGCCACTGCTCAAGGGTTCTGTTGTAATCAGGGGACCAGCCCTGTCTGCCGAACTCAGTCCACAGAGGGCAACCACTCTCCCACTGTGGGTGCCATCAGAGATGGGGGTTCTACACCTCGTCCTGCCAGACACAGCCCAAACTAAGGGTCAACACTACCACTGGCCATGCATAGTCATAACCAGGGAACTGCTCCTCCTCCTGCCGAGTGTCCCTTTCTTCCTACACTGTCTTTCTTCCCCATTAGTCACAGATTCTGTCCTGATGGTTGGCAGTCCGCACTATGCCCAAATCTCTCAAGATAAGACCAAACACTCTATGCTCTGCAGGGGGCAGAATTTCAGACGGTATGAAGGAGAAAGGATGGACTGGGAGTTTGGATTTGTGGGGGAAATTA
This sequence comes from Arctocebus calabarensis, assembly GCA_963573935.1. NCBI lineage: Eukaryota > Metazoa > Chordata > Mammalia > Primates > Lorisidae > Arctocebus > Arctocebus calabarensis. The sequence continues at coordinate 25,337 of CAUYON010201550.1, read as the reverse complement.
TCTGTTCAATATTATGCCTGGTGGGGTGGTGTCTAGGTTAATAAGTGGGACCTCCCTGGAGAAAGAGACCTGGAGTTTAGCAGCTCTCTCCAGCGAGGTCAATGAGAGGTCGTTTTTTTCCCTGCTCATTTGCAGATAACCTGCAGCAGGCCTCCAGCTTGGGGGCAAGGTCTCCTGTCCAAATAGGCTTTGTATCTATAATTTGTTTTCTTGAATGCTCTTCCTTGGAGTTACAGCTTGCCAAACTTCTTTCTTGGCTCAGCTCCCCATCTTTGGCTTCATAGAGTCCAATTCCATCCAGTTTTTCTTCCTCTGCTAAGAAGCCTCTGCTGAGGGTTGCTAACAGTCGGCCATCTTCCCAGAATTCCCCACCAAGCCAGTTTTTAGTTCATTTTAAGTTGATTTTTGTACACAGTGTGAGATAATAGTCTAATTTCTTCTATATTTGGATATCCAGCTGTCCCAACACTACTGAGACTAAATCCTTTCCCTGTTGTGTGTTCTTGGCAACTCTGTTGACAGTCAATTGATTGCAAACATGTGGATTTGCTTTTGTTCCATTGATATGCATCTCTTTTTATGCTGTTTTGATTACTATAGCTTTGTGGTATATTGTGAAGTCAGGTAGAGTAATGCCTCTAGTTTTGTTCTTTGTGCTCAAGATTGTATTGGCTATTTGGGATCTTATGTGGTTCCATACAAATTTTAGGATGTTTTTTTCTATTTCTGTGAAAAATGTCATTGGAATTTTGATAGAGATTGTGCTGAATCTATATATCACTTTGGGTAGTATGGACATTTTATCAATATTAATTCATTCAATCCATGAACATGGCTGATCCTTCCATTTGCATGTTTTTCAATTTCTTTCATCAATTTTTTTGATTTTCTTGAGACACAGTTTTGCTCTGTTGCTTCAGCTAGAGGTCAGTGGCATCAATATAGCTCACTGCTGCACCCTCAACTCCTAGACTGAGCAATTCTTCTGCCTCAGCCTCCTAAATGGCTGGGATTAAAGGTGTATGCCATCACACCCAGCTAATTTTTGCTTTTTCAGTAGAGACATAGTCTTGCTCTTGCTCAGTCTGGTCTCAAACTCCTGATCTTAAATGATCCTCCTGTCTTGGCTTTCCAGAGTGCTAGGATTACTGGCATTAGCCACTGTAATTGGCCTTTCATAAGTGTTTTATAGTTTTATTAATGTTTCTTTAAGAATATATATATATGTGTGTGTGTATATATATATATATATTTTTTTTTTTTTATTTTTTTAAAAACAGAGTCTCACTTTATCGCTCTTGGTAGAATGCCGTGGTGTCACAGCACACAGCAACCTCTATCTCCTGGGCTTAGGGGATTCTCTTGCTTCAGCCTCCTGAGTAGCTGGGACTACAGGTGCCTACAACAACACCCGGCTATTTTTTGTTGCAGTTTGGCTGGGGCTGGGTTTGAACCCACCACCCTTGGTATATGGGGCTGGCACTCTACCCACTGAGCCACAGGTGCTGCCGTTTATTATTATTTTTATGTACAGAGAACTCAACAGTGTATATGTAGCCCTGCTTAGTGGCAAGTTCTTTAGCCTTTGCCTTTTCCAGTGTGGCAATGGAAGCAACAGATTTTGGACCCAGGATGTTGCCTCCCCAGTGATGGTGGATCTCATTGTATTTGTTGTTGTAATTGGTCCTGATGGCTTTCACCAGCTTAGCCAGAGCTCCCTTGTCTTCTGAGTGAACCTGCGTGAAGGCGACAGTGGTGCAGGTCTTCCTGTGGATGAGATGCCCCAGCCTGGCCTTCCCTGACAATGAGGTAAGAGATCTCTATCTTCTGATACAAGGCAGGCAGGTAGACAACCAATTCAATGGGATCCACACCATGTGCAATCACTACCAGCTAAGCATTCTTGTTCTCCACCAAGGTGGTGACAGTGTTAAATCCTGCCCGAAGGACAGGTGGTCTCTTAGTGGGGACATTCCCTTTGCTAGCAGCTTTCTTCTTAGCCTGGGACAACAGTTGCTGCTTTTCTTGCTTTGTCTCTGGTCTGTACTTGTGAGCCAGCTTAAGCAGTTGAGTAGTTGTTTAGTCCAAGGCCTGGGTGAAGTGGTTAATGGCGGAAGGTACTTACAGCCACTTATACAGGATGGTTCTTTGCTGCCGCAACCAGATGTAGTGAGATCATTTGACAAAGAGGGTGAGGTCCCTCTTGGCTGGATGTCCTATCCAATGCCAAAGTTCTTCAGCCTTTTCTTGAACAGGAGGTTCAGCACTTTCTTGGCCTTCTGCTTCTTCACCATGGCAGGAACCAGGGTCACCTTCTTCCCCTTGGCCTTCTCTCCGTTAGGCATCTTTTTTTTTTTTTTTTTTGAGACAGTGCCTCAAGCTTTCACCCTGGGTAGAGTGCCATGGCATCACAACTCACAGCAACCTCCAATTCCTGGGCTCAAGTGATTCCCCTGCCTCCACCTCCCAAGTAGCTGGGACTACAGGCACCCACCACAATGCTCTGCTATTTTTTGGTTGCAGCCGTCGTTGTTTGGCGGGCTCAGGCTGGAATCGAACCTGCCAGTTCAGGTATATGTAACTGGCACCTTAGCCGTTTGAGCCATAGGCGTGGAGCTGGCATTTTTTTTTCTTTTTTTTTGCAGTTTTTGGCTGGGGCTGGGTTTGAACCTACCACCTCTGGTATATAGGGCCAATGCCCTAGTCCTTTGAGCCACAGGCACTGCCCTCCATTTGGCATCTTGAGCTGTTCATACAGGGAGCTATTATTTAAAGTTTTATAGAATGGAGTGGATTACGACAGATTAATATGGGGTAAAGAAACTTCAGGCAAGGGGGAAAATGAACATTTGTACAGAGGCAGAGAAGTGAGGAACATGTTCAGAGAGCAAATGGCATAAATATAGAAGGTAAGGGGTGGTGCCTGTGGCTCAATGAGTAGGGCGCCAGCCCCATATGCCGGAGGTGGTGGGTTCAATCCAGCCCTGGCCAAAAAAAAAAAATAATTTATATATACATAGAAGGTAAGACTGAATAAACAGAATCCGATGAGAGCACAGTGAGCCTTAAATGGCTAACAAGTTCAGACTCAAAGAAGCAATGGTGATCACTGATAGCTTCTTTGTTATTTTTAATTTTTGTTTTAAGAAATGAAATAATACCAGGCATGGTGGTTCATGCTTGTAATCCTAGCACTTTGGGAAGCTGAGGTGGGTGGACTGCCTGAGCTCAGGAATTTGAGTCTAGCCTGAGCAAGAATGAGGCTCTATCTTTACTAAAAATAAAAAAATTAGCTGGGCACTGTGGTGGGTGCCTATAGTTCCAGCTACTTGGGAGGCTGAGAGAAGAGGATCATTTGAGCCCAAGAATTTGAAGTTTCTATGAGCTGTTACATCATGGCACTCTACTCAGGGTGACAGAGTGAGACTCTGTCTCAATAAATAAATAAATAAATGTAAATAATACAGGTAAATCCAAAAAATATATATAGTTATAACCATATATTTACCACCTAGAATTATAAAGCTGTTATATTTATGCAGTCTATCTGATTATATTTATACATTTAATATAAAAATTAAAATAGTAATATATGTACTTTAAAATATATTTTAATATCTTTAATATAAAATTTAAAGTAGTAATTATGTACTTTAAAAAATATTACAGATGGCTTGGCACCTGTAGCTCAAAGGCACCAGGAACATACACCAGAGCTGGTGGGTTCGAATCCATCCTGGACCAGCTAAATAACAATGACAACTACAACAAAAAAATAGCTGGGGCTCAGCCTCTGTGGCTCAATGGGCTAAGGCGCCAGCCACGTACAGCTGAGCTGGTGGGTTCGAATCCAGCCTGGCCCCAACAGCTGCAACCAAAAAATGGCCGGGTGTTGTGGCAGGCGCCTGTAGTCCCAGCTACTTGGGAGGTGGAGGCAAGAGACTCGCTTGAGTCCAGGAATTGAAGGTTGCTGTGAGCTGTGATGCCACCACACTCTATCCAGGGTGACAGCTTGAGGCTCTGCCTCAAAAAAAGACAAACAAACTGGGTGTTGTTGCAGGCGCCTGTAGTCCCAGCTATTTGGGAACTGAGGCAAGAGAATTGCTTAAGCCCAAGAGTTTGAGGTTGCTGTGAGCTATGATGCCAAAGAATAATGACTCTACCCAGGGAAACAGCTTGATACTGTCCCAAAAAAAAAAAAAAAGAAAAAGAAAGAAAGAAAAGAAAAAGGAAAAAATTGCAGATGAAGCTAATGTTTCCTTTGATCATCACTGCCATCTGCTGCCCAGAGGTAAATGCTCTCTCCAGTATCCTTCTGAGCCTCCTTGTGTGTGTGCGCACCTGCGTGTGTATGTCTATTTCTATTCTGTATTTGCTGTTTGTTACCCTTATCTGGAATGTTATGCCTCACTGGTTCACTTCATTCAGGTCTCTTCTCAAAGAAAACTTCCTTTGAAAGGCCTTCCTTAACCAACAACCTATCTAGAGAAGCAGCTTCTACCTCTCTCCTTCCATACACTGTCTTTCTTTCTAGTATTTACCACGTTTTCACATTAGGTAATGGTTTATTGTCTCCTGCCTGCACTAGCATGTAAGCTCTATAAGGGCAGAGTCACTTTGGGTTCATCTGTTGTATCATCAACACCTGGAATAGAGCCTAGCATACAGGAGGTACTGAATAAATATTTCTTGAATAAATGAATATATATACATATATATATATATATTTTTTGAGACAGAGCCTCAAGCTGTCACCCTGGATAGAGTGCTGTGGCATCACAGCTCACAGCAACCTCCAACTCCTGGGCTCAAGCGAGTCTCCTGCCTCTGCTTCCCAAGTAGCTGGGACTACAGGCACCCACCACAACGCCCGGCCATTTCTTGGTTGCAGACGTCATTGTTGTTTGGCAGGCTGGGCTGGATTCGAACCCGCCAGCTCAGGTGTATGTGGCTGGCATCTTAGCTACTTGAGCCAGAGGCGCTGAGCCCAAATAAATGAATATATTTATATCTATAAATAATACATTTGTGTATTTAAAAATGCTATATTCATAGCATCTGTAATGTAAATATTTACAATTTGCTTTTTTTTTTTTTTTGAGACAGAGCCTCAAGCTGTCACCCTGGATAGAGTGCCGTGGCATTGCAACTCACAGCAACCTCCAATTCCTGGGCTCAAGCAAGTCTCCTGCCTCTGCCTCCCAAGTAGCTGGGACTACAGGTGCCCGCCACAACGCCCGGCCATTTTTTGGTTGCAGCCGTCATTGTTGTTTGGCGGGCCCGGGGGCTGGATTCGAACCCGCCAGCTCAGGTGTACGTGGCTGGCGCCTTAGCTCATTGAGCCACAGGCGCCGAGCCTACAATTTGCTTTTTTCACTCAACATCATGTTTTTGAAATCTATTCATTTAGATCAGTGGTTCTCAATTTAAAGTAGATATTTGAAAATGTCTGGAGATATTCGACAATCTGGCACAATTTGTAGAGGGAAGGAGTGCTACTGGTCTTTACGGGGTAGAAGCCAGGATGCTGTCAAGCATCCTATAGTACAAAAGCCAGTTTCCCACAATAAAGAATTATCTGATCCAAAATGTCAGAAGCACTGAGGTTGAGAAATCCTGAATTAGATATATTTATATTTAGTTAACCTCTGATTAACTACTGGATAGTACTCCATCATATAAATACACCACCATTCATTTCTCCTCTAATGACTGGTACTTCAGTTGCTTATAATTTTTGACTCTAATGATTTTATCTAAATATCTAACAATTTTAAGGAGAAGAGAGTGGCATGATTTTACACACACACACATTTTCCCCAATCCTTCCATGTAGATAAATATATGTGTGTGTGTGTGTTTATATACATATATATATATATATTTTTTTTTTTTAGACAGTCTCAAACTGTCATTCTGGGTAGAGTGCCATGGTGTCATAGCTCACAGCAACCTCAAACTCTTGGGCTTAAGTGATTCTTTTGCCTTAGCCTCCCAAGTAGCTGGAACTACAAGTACCTGCCACAACGCCCGGCTATTTTCCTGTGGCAGTTGTCATTGATCCTTTAGCTGGCCCAGGGTGGATTCAAACCCGCTAGCGTCAGTGCATGTGGCTGGCACCCTACTTACTGAGTAGGGGCACCACCAAGATATATTTTAAGTAGATTCTCCTGACTCCAATGGTTGGATTGGAAAAGAAGAGTCACTAGAGGCTGGAAAACAAGTTTAGGTATTACCTAGTTTAGGAAATAAATAATTAAAGTAGCAACTAATAAAAAATACAAGACACAGATGACAACAATAGGATCTATAGGTCAGGTCCAAAGAAAACCAGGTGTTTGGGTAATGATGGTTGCTACTACAAATAGAAAAGTCTATGAAAAGGCTAAGAGTTTGAAACCAGCCATTAAAAAAAGAATCTAAACATTGGGAATTCAACAACACATCATGAAGAAGATGTAAGTTTGGTTTAAACTGTTTAAAAATTATCCTGGTATGGGGAATGGGAGTTTTTCCTGCAATATTCATTAAAATGTTGGACATTTAAGCTACTTACAACTTTGTTCCCCCATAGTAAAAATAATTGAGTAAATTATGGTACATCCATTTGCTGAAATAGTATAAAATTTTATTTATTTATTTTTTTTTTGTAGAGACAGAGTCTCACTTTATCACCCTCAGTAGAGTGCCGTGGCATCACACAGCTCATAGCAACTTCCAACTCCTGGGCTTAGGTGATTCTCTTGCCTCAGCCTCCTGAGAAGCTGGGACTACAGGCGCCTGCCACAACGCCCAGCTATTTTTTTTGTTGCAGTTTGGCCAGGGTGGGTTGAACCTGCCACCCTCGGTATATGGGGCTGGTGCCTTACTCACTGAGCCACAGGCACCGCCCATGTTATACAACTTTTTAAAATTATAAAGGTTGTGTAATATCATGGAAAATGTAAGATCATGATGAATAAATATTAAGTACAAGATACAACATTTTTATAAACATAAAAAAATCAACTGGAAAAAACCCCTGGAAGGCAATGAATCAAAATGGTAATAGTGGTTGACTCTCTGGTATAAATACTTTTCTTCTCACATCTTTCTATATTTGCTATACTGAATGATTATATTACTTTCATAACAACAAACCAAACTTTATTATTTAAAAAGAACTACCCAACATCAATCTATCTTACTTTGTGGTGAAGCCTTAATTATAACTCACCTTTCTGGCCGGTTTACTGAGAGTTGGAAGTAGTTCTTTGCCATTTCTAGCCTTTCCTGGTACTGAGAAGAACCTTCTATCAGTCCCTTAAAAAAAAAAAAAATGTCTATTAGAACATTGCTTACATGGTGTCATTAAAATAACTTGTTCCCCAGCATCTCCCCGGAAGGCAGCACATGATACAATATTTTGCTCAGTAATCATGAGGTCCAAGTTCCTGTTTTGCTATTAATGTGCCTGTTTCAGCTCTAGTTTTTTCAAATGAGGTTATTAAGCTACATGTAGTGGTTCCTAATCCTTTTTACCATTGAGGGCCTCTTTTTTAGTTTGGTAAGTTCTCTTTTTTTTGTTTGTTTGTTTTGTTTGAGACAGAGCCTCAAGCTGTCACCCTCGATAGAGTGCCGTAGCATCACAGCTCACAGCAACCTCCAATTCCTGGGCTCAAGCGAGTCTCCTGCCTCCACCTTCCAAATAGCTGGGACTACAGGCGCCCGTCACAACGTCTGGCCATTTTTTGGTTGCAGACATAATTGTTGTTTGGTGGGCCCGGGCTGGATTCGTACCCGCCAGCTCAGGTGTACATGACTGGTGCCTTAGCCCGTTGAGCCATAGGCGCTGAGCCGTTTGGTAGGTTTTCTACCATTCATCTTCTTCTTTTTTTTGTTTTGAGACAGAATCTCACTTTGTTGCTCTTGGTAGAGGGCCGCGGCATCATACCTCTCAACAACCTCAAACTCTTGGGCTCAAGTGATCCTCTTGCCTCAGCCTCCAAAGTAGCTGAGACTAGAGGTGCCCACAACAATGCTAGGGAATTTTTAGAGATAAGGTCTTGCTCTTGCTCAGTCTGGTCTTGAACTTCTGAGCTCAAGCAATCCACCCACCTTGGCCTCTCAGAGTACAAGGATTACAGGTGGGAACCACCATGCCTGGCTCTACATTTTTTATTTAATTACTTATTAAGATACAACAGATGGCTGGGTACAGTAGCTTATACCTATAATCCCACTGCTTTGAAAGACCAAAGCTGGAGGATTGCTTGAGGCTAAGAGTTTGAGACCAGCCTGACCAACACAGAGAGACCTTCAACTCTACAAAAAAAATTTACTATACATATTTTTTGAAACAGAGTCTTACACTCTTGCCTGGGGTAGAATGCTATGCTTGTCATAGTTCATGGCAACCTTAAACTCTTAGGCTCAAGAGATCCTCTTGCCTCAGTTTTTCTATTTTTAGTAGAGATAGGGTCTTACTCTTACTCAGGTTGGTCTCCAGCTCCTGGGCTCAGGCAATCCACCTATATCAGCCTCCTAGAGTGCTAGGGTTACAGGTGTGAGCCACTGCACCTGGCCACAAAAAATTTTATAAAAAATTAGCCAGGTGGGACTTCGGGCACTCACAACCACACCCAGCTATTTTTTTTTTTTTAAAGAGATTGGTCTCACTATGCTGTTCAGGCTTGTCTTAAACTCCTTGTCTCAGGTGATCCTTCCACCTCAGTCTTCCATAGCCCTTGGATTATAAGCATGAACTACCACATCCAGCCTCACTCATTTCTGTCTTTTATAAGTGGTATTCATATTTAACATTTTCTTTCTTCCTTTTTTTTTTTTTTTGTGGAGACAGAGTCTCAATCTATCGCCCTCAGTAGAGTGCCGTGGCGTCACACAGCTCACAGCAACCTCCAGCTCTTGGGCTTAGGCGATTCTCCTGCCTCAAGCCTCCCGAGTAGCTGGGACCACAGGTGCCTGTCACAACACCTGGCTATTTTTTTGTTTTGCAGTTCAGCCGAGACCAGGCTTGAACCCACCACCTTCGTTATATGGGGCTGGTGCCCTACTTGCTGAGCCTCCCAGGCGCCACCCTTCTTTTTTTTTTTTTAGACAGTCTCATTATGTCGCCCTCGGTAAAGTGCCATGGCATCACAGCTCATAGCAACCTCCAACTCTTGGGCTTAAAAGAGTCTCTTGCCTCAGCCTCCCAAGTAGCTAAAACTGCAGGCACCCACCACAATGCTTGGCTTTTTCTTTTTAGTTGTTTAGCTGGCCTGGGCCAGGTTTGAACCCACTAACCTCAGTGTATGTGTGTGATGCTGTAACTACTGTGCTATAGGCGCCGAGTCCCACATTTAACATTTTAAATATATTTTATATTCTTTAAATATATACTATAATATCATAAGTACCTTTTCATATTGCTTCACAGTCTTTATACTCATCATATTTTTTTTTTTTTGAGACAGAGCCTCAAGCTGTGACCCTGGATAGAGTGCCGTGGCATCACAGCTCACAGCAACCTCCAATTCCTAGGCTCAAGTGAGTCTCTTGCCTCCGCCTCCCAAGTAGCTGGGACTACAGGCGTCCACCACAACGCCCTGGCATTTTTTTGGTTGCAGCCGTCATTGTTGTTTGGTGGGCCCGGGCTGGATTCGAACCGCCAGCTCAGGTGTACGTAGTTGGTACCTTAGCTCACTGAGCCACAGGTACAGAGAATAATCATCATATTTTTATGAAATTTTCTAATTATTGGATGTTTCCTTAAAAAGAATATTTGAAGTGAAGGTAGTGAATTTGAACCTTTCTATAGCCCTTGGAAGATGAATTTAAAACATTACTAGTAGCTTGGAGCTTGTATCTCAGTGGTTAGGGCGCCTGCCAGATACATGCGGCTGGAGGGTCGGAATCTGCCTGGGCCTGCTAAACAATGACAACAACAACAACAACAAAAATAGACGGGGTTCAGTGCCTAGAGCTCAGAAGCTAGGGCACCAGCCACATATACCAGGACTGGCAGGTTCGAACCCAGCTTGAGCCTGCCAAACAATGACAACTACAACAACAACAGCAGCAGCAACAACAACAACAACAAAAATAGTCAGATGAACAACAACAACAACAAAAATAGTCAGATGCTGTGGCAGGCGCCTGTAGTCCCAGCTACTTGGGAGGCTGAGGCAAGAGAACTGCTTAAGCCCAAGAGTTTGAGGTTGATGTGAGCTGTGACACCATGGCACTCTTCCAAGGGTGACATAGTGAGACTCTGTCTCAAAATAAATAAGTAAGGCGCCAGCTACGTACACCTGAGCTGGCAGGTTCGAATCCAGCCCGGGCAGCCAAACAACAATGATGGCTGCAACCAAAAAAAAAAAAAAAAGCCGGGCAGTGTGGCGGGCGCCTGTAGTCCCATCTACTTTGAAGGCAGAGGCAAGAGACTTGCTTGAGCCAGGAACTGGAGGTTGCTGTGAGCTGTGATGTCACAGCACTCTATCCAGGTGACAGCTTGAGGTTCTGTCTCAAAAAAAAAAAAAGTAAACAAATAAATATTACTAGCAATGTATAGGACTATTAATTTTACCATATTCTCAACAGCATAGAATACGTGTATCATGATATCCTTTTTACTACTTGTGACGGAAGTTGAATTTTTTTTTTTTTTTGCTTGGTAAAGCAAATATGGGACCTCAGGTAGGAAAATTAGCAAACATGGATAAAACAATTACAAAAAGACAACTAGTAGGCTCAGTGCCCATACCGCAGTGGTTACAATGGCCAGCCACATACACCGAGGGTGGTAGGTTCGAACTCGGCCTGGGCCAACTAAACAACAATGACAACTGCAACAAAAAATAACCAGACATTGTGGTGGGCACCTGTGATCCCAGCTACTTGGGAGGCTAAGGCAAAAGAATCACTTAAGCCCAAGAGTTGGTGGTTGCCGTGAGCTGTGATGCCACAGCACTCTACTGAGGGTGACATAGTGAGACTCTGTCTCAAAAAATAAAAAAAAAGACAACTAGTAAATTTTTCTTAAAATATTCAACTTCTGGCTCGGCGCCTATGGCTCAACAGGCTATAGCAGTTGTTCATCTGCTATAAATAATAATTTTTATCATTTAATACAAACAGTATTAGTTTTTCTCTAATACTAGAAACAGTTCATAGATACCCCTTTGTTACCATCTTCCAAGACCCTGAATATCACTGAACTGGATTGTATACTTAAAAAATACATTGATTTAATAATAAAAAAAGAAAAATACATTGCAAGGCTGGGTATAAAGGCTCATGCCTGTAATCCTAGCACTCTGGGAGGCCAAGACAGGAGGGTTACTTGAGATCAGCAGTTTGAGATTAGCCTGAGCAAGAACGAGACCGCATCTCTACTAAAAATATAAAATATTACCTGCATGATGGTACCTGTATATAATTTCACCACTTAGGAGCCTGTGGCAGGACTGCTAGAACCCAGAGAGCCATGATGAAGCCACTGTATCTTTGGTCATAGTTGACAGAGTGAGACACTGTCTCAAAAAAACAAAAAACAAGGCTGTGCAAGGTGGCTCACGCATGTAATCCTAGCACTCTAAGGTGAAGATGGGTTGACTGCTTGAGGTCAAGAGTTCAAGCCCAACTTGAGCAAGACCAAGACCTCATCTCTAAAAACTAGCCAGGTATTGTGGCGGGCACCTGTTATCCCAGCTACTCGGGAGGCTGAGGCAAGAGGATCACTTGAGCCCAGAAGTTTGAGGTTGCTATGATGCTTTGTTGCCAAGGGCAACAAAGTGAGATACTGTCTCAAACAAAACAAAATAAAACAAAAAATATTTGCAAGTCCTACCATAAAGTAATCATTCTTTTTCAGACTTTCAAGGAAGCTGGCCCAGAGTGGTGAGGTAGTCACAAGGGATTTCTTGGAGTCGGAAAAATGTGGGCCACATTTGGAACATAAGATCTCAAATCCATGAGCCTAGATGAGAGAGAGTGAGAGAATTTTTATTAAGTGACTTTTTTTTTCAGTATCATCTTATTATGTTACTTTCTTTCCATTTAGTCACACTTGAGAACTAGTTGACAGGTTACATAGGCATGTAGATGCTTATAACGCTTTTGGAATTTTATGCAAATCATGTTTACCTTCAAATTTGTAAATCTCTGTAACATACTAAAAATCATAAAGGGAAAGAAAATAATACAAAACAAAGATTCTCTTCAAAGAGATACTTTTTGCTTTTGATTATAAAACACAGAAACTTAAATTCTTGTTTGATCATGAAAAGGTTTACAAAAGGCTTCTTGTCTAATAGAAATTATAAATAAATTGAGTATGGTCTTAGACATAGTTAAAGGAGGAATCATTTCATTTTAGTCTTTTTTTTTTTTTTTTAAGAGACAGAGTCTCACTTTATTGCCCTTGGTAGAGTGCTGTGGCATCACAGCTCACAGCAACCTCCAACTACTGGGCTTAGGCAATTCTCTTGCCTCAGCCTCCCGAGTAGCTGGGACTAAGTGCCCGCCACAATGCCCGGCTATTTTTGTGTTGCTCGGGGCTGGGTTCAAATCTGCCATCCTTAGTATATGGGGCCGGCACGCTACCCAATGAGTCACAGGCACCGCCCTCATTTTAGTCTTTGATTAAAAAATATAATAGATCCAGACTGAAAAATAATTCAAACAGGGAGCTTCCCTAATCATTCTAGAGGAAATTGCTACCAATTTCTTTTTTTTTTTTTGGTTGCAGCCGTCATTGTTTGGCGGGCCCAGGCTGGATTCGAACCCGCCAGCCCAGGTGTACGTGGCTGGCGCCTTAGCCTGTTGAGCCACAGGCGCTGAGCCTGCTACCAATTTTTTGACCATTATTTTAGAAATAATCTATGCACTCAAGCAGACATGTGTGTCTGGGTATTATAGCTTCTTACTCCATTCCTTTTGTCAATCAATGGCAGGCAGCATACACAGTATGCTTTTTACACTTAGTCATTTTCCTTGGAGATCATTTCTTTTTCTTCTTTTTTTTTTTTGAGACAGAGTTTCACTACATTGCCCTGGGTAGAGTGCCATGGTGTTGCAGCTCACAGCAACCTCAAGCTCCTGGGCTTAACAATTCTCTTGCCTCAGCCTCCCAAGTAGCTGGGACCACAGGTGCCCGCCACAAAGCCCAGCTATTTTCTGGTTCTAGTTCTCATTGTTGTTTGGCAGGCCCAGGTGAACCCGCCAGCTCCAGTATATGTGGCTGGCGCCCTAGCCGCTGAGCTACAGGCGCAGAGTCACTTTGGGACATTTCACATGAGCACATACAAATTTATCCATCTCACTTCATGGATAGACCATAATTTGTCTAAATATTCCTCCTAATGGACATTTAAGTAGTTTCCAATCTTTTGCCTCTATAAACAATGCTGTCATGAATATGCTTGCACATACATCTTTAAGAACATGTAAAATATCAGAGAATACATTTCTAGAAGTCCAACTGTTGACCAGAAGGGTTTCAACATTTTAAATGCTGGAGGATACAGACAGTTCTGACTTGTGATGGTTCAACTTAGTGATTTTTCAACTACAACATGGTACAAAAGCAATATGCATTCAGTACTTTATTTAAAAGTCTGATCTGTCCTGGGCTTGTGATATGCAGTATGCTACTTTATGGTGATGCTGGGCAGTGGCAGCAAGCTGTAGTTCCCAGGAGGCCACACAGTCATGTAGTATACAATCAACATAGTACTTTACAGTGTAGCTAATAAATTATACAAGATGTTCGATACTTTATTATAAAGTAGGCTTTACATTAGATGATTTTGCCCAAGTGTATGCTAATGTAATGAGCCATTTAATGGGGCTAGGCTAAGCTATAATGTTCAATAGTTGGGTATATTAAATGCATTTTTGACTTATGATATGACAGATAGTGGATTTATCAGGGAAGCATAAATAGGGAAGCATCTGTATAGCCAAATTATTTTCCTAAGACATTAAACCAATTTATAGTTCTATCAAAAAGGTTCAAGAGTGTCTTCTCTATACATTCTCACCAACCTAGTATATTTGTGTATTATCAAACTTTTTGGTTCTTGGCAATCTAATGGTGAAAAACACTATTTTGTAAGTTTGTATTTCTTTTATCATAAACAAGGGTCCACATTTTTCATATGTTTAAATTAAAGGTCATTTATAGTTTCTTATCTATTGACTATCTGGTTATAGTTTGTGAACATTTTAAATTAATTGGTTAGTATTATCTTTTTCATACTGACTTAAAGGAACACTTTAGATATCAGGGAACTTAGCTTTTTCACTTAGATTAAAATGCAGCAGTTATCTCCAGGTTTGCTACCTTTTGGATTTATGGGTTTATTCTTTCCCATGCAGAAATGCTTAATTTTTACACAACAGAATTTATCAGTCTTTTCTTTTACAACTTCTGATTTCAAGTCATGCTTAGAGAGGCTTTAGTTTATAAAAAGTTCACCTGTGTTTTTTTCCTTCAAATTTTATAGTTTCAATTTTTACATATAAGTATTTCATTCAACTGAAATTTATTTTGGTATAGGTGTGAGGGAATCAACTCTAATTTTTAGGATGACATAGTTACCTACTACCATTTACTGAATAATTCATTTTTTTCTCTCATTTGAAATGCCACATTTTACTACATTCTCACATAACTAGGGTGTATTCCTAGACTTTCTGTGCTTTCTTTTTTTTAACATAAAGAAAGTAAGTAAAACTTTCTGGTTCAACATTACCAGCTTCATGCCCAATTCATGGGCTCGATACTGGGGATGAGATGGAGGAGGAAGCCCGTATCCACTCCGCCGGTCTGGCACAAACTTTTGTTGCACCAACTGTGCATACAGACATTTAGTGAAAGTCACCTGGGCATAGAGATATGAAATACATTGAGCCTTTTCCTGAAATTAAAATTTTGTATATCATTTCATAGTTAAATATAATGTTTACTATGAGCTTAATATTCACATGAAATATAAAGAATATTCAACCTATTCACTGTCTACTTATTTTCAGTAACAGCTTTATTGAGATATAATTCACATACCATAAAACTTACCCTTCTGCCTACTTTTTAATTATTAATTGTGGAATTCTTATCATTCGTTACATTCATTATATGCCAGTTTGGGGGAGTAGAAGATAAAGAATAGTTTAATTTTGCATGGGGTTTTGCTATGTTGCTCATGCTGGACTTGAACTCCTGGGCTCAAGTGATCCTCCTGTCTCAGCCACTTAAGTAGCTGGGATTACAGGTTCGAGCCAACACACCTAATTTTCAATTTTCTGGAAGATATGAAATATTTTTTTTTTAAGTGAAAGGACAGAATTTATTATAAGATAAAAGAGATAGATAAGAGAATGAAGGGAACAGAACCTCCAGTAGTGGAGGTGGGGAGCCCAGATGGCAGCCCCGAAATATTTTGTTAAGTAAGAAATAATCAGCCAGGTATAGTGGCTCATGTCTGTAATCCTAGCATTTTGGAAGACCAAGATGGGAGGACCACTGGAGGTCAGGATTTTGATATCTGCCTCAGCAAGAGCAACATCCTATCTGTACTGAAAGTAGGAAAATTAGCCAGGTGTGGTGAGACAGGCCTGTAGTCCCAGCTGCCTGGGGGTTTGAGGCAGGAGCATCACTTTAACCTAGGAGTTTGAGGTTGTAGTGAGCTATGATTATGCTGCTCCATTCTAGCCAGGGGGACAGAGTGAGACTCTGTTAAAAAAAGGGGGGAAGGAAAAAGAAGGGGAAAGGGAGGAATGGGAGGGGAATGGGGGGGAGAGAAAGAATTATAAAAATAGGGAAAATACTGTCAAAAATAGGAAACATTGAAATATAAAATAGGGGATCAGGTCTCTTGAAAATTTCCTCCAACTGGGGATAGAAATGATGAAAGAAAAAAAATAATGTGGACTCAGCACTTACAGCTCAGCAGCTAGGGTGCCAGACACATACACTGGAGCTGGCAGTTTTGAATCCAGCCTGGGCCTGCTAAACAATGACAACTACAACCAAAAAATAGCCAGGCATTGTGGCGGGCATCGGTAGTCCCAGCTACTTGGGAGGCTGAGGCAAGAGAATTGCTTAAGCCCAAGAGTTTGAGGTTGCTGTGAACTGTGGCACCATAGCACTCTACCCAGGGGTACAGCTTGAGACTCTGTCTCAAAAAAAGAAAGCTAAGATTTAAGTTTTCAAAATTTGGGATGCTCAACTAGTGAATAGAAGGCAAATATTCCAAAATCCAAAAAAATATGCAATCTGAAATATTTCTGATCCCAAGTATTTCAGACCACCTATATTAACATGATATGATAGAACAAAATAGTTCCAATTTTTTCTAGAAGGCAAATAAAATAATGTGTTAATAATAATAATAACTTCCTCTCCAGTGAGAAACTAAATGACCAGCACAGATATCTTTTTTTTTTTGAGACAGAGCCTCAAGCTGTCGCCCTGGGTAGAGTGCCCTGGCATCACAGCTTACAGCAACCTCCAGCTCCTGGGCTCAAGCGATTCTCCTGCCTCTGCCTCCCAAGTAGCTGGGACTACAGGCGCCTGCCACAACACAACTGTTTAGTGGGCCTGGGCTGGATTTGAACCCGCCAGCTCAGGTAAATGTGGCTGGCGCTTTATTCGTGTGAGCCAAAGGCATCGAGCCTCAATGCAGATATCTTACCGACGTCATTATTCGTGTTTCAGGCAAGAATGTCTTGAAAATACGACAGGCTCGAAGATCAATGGGGTCTCGTAGATAAAATGCCTGGACTGCTGCTGCCACCAATCTAGGGCACTGCTTTAATACTGCTACAATGCCAGCTGGAAGGAAGCAGTGTGCTTGATGAAGGGAGGACTGAATTTTTTCAGGGTACCTATGATTGATAACATAATTACTTTTATTTTATTGTATATACGTATATAGAATACTTATACCTTTTTTTTTTTTTTTTAGAGACAGAATCTTACTTTATTGGCCTTGGTAGAGTGCTGTGGCATCACAGCTCACGGCAACCTCCAACTCCTGGGCTTAAGTGATTCTCTTGCTTCAACCTCCTGAGTAGCTGGGACTACAGGCGCCTACCAGAATGCCTGGCTATTTTTTTGTTGCAGTTTGGCGGGGGTCGGGTTCAAACCCACCACCCTTGGTATAGGGTCGGCGCCCTACCCACTGAGCCACAGGTGCCACCCAGAATACTTAATACTTTAAAAAAAATTTTTTTTGGCCAGGTATAGTGGCTCATGCCTATAATTCTAGCACTCTGGAAGGTCAAGTTGGGTGGACTGCCTGAGCTCATAGCCAGAGTGAAACCCCATCTCTAAAAATAGCTGGGCATTGTGTTGGGTGTCTAGTCCCAGCTACTCAGGAGGCTGACGCAAGAGAATAGCTCGAGCCCAAGAGTTTAAGGTTGCTATGAGCTATGATGCCATGGCACTCTACTGAGGGCAACAAAGTGAGACTCTCTCTCAAAAAAAAATTTTTTTTCCCCCTTTAACATCTTGCCTTGGTTCATCAAGAGCAAAATGTAGACAATGACAAGAAAGATAAAAAAAAGATACTATTATACATACACTTGAGACTATAGTGAAGAAGAGAGGGGAAAAAAAAAAGACAGTGTGAAGAAATGAAAAATCAAGAAAAGGGATAAAAACAAAAACAAAAAACCCATTATATTTTAGAATAAAGATAAAATCAGCTTATTCTTCTGGAAAATGGCACAAACTGTACTGAAATAAAGCTAACAGAGTTTTGTTTTGTTTTTTCATTGAGACAGAGACTCAAGCATCATAGCTCACAACAACCTCCAATTCCTGGGCTCAAGCGAGTCTCCTGCCTCTGCCTCCCAAGTGGCTGGGACTACAGGCACCCACCACAATGCCTGGCCATTTTTTGGTTGTAGCCGTCATTGTTGTGTGGTGGCTCGGGCTAGATTCGAACCCGCCACCCCAGGTGTACGTGGCTGGCGCCTTAGCCGGTTGAGCCACAGGCACCGAGCCTCTAACAGAGATTTTTAATATTTTTAAGCCCTTAATGGTGCTAAACATTTAGAGATACTTATTCATGTTTGAATGGCTGAACTAATACATTATCAGACTAAGATTATTCCTACTGAATAAAACCTGAAGAGTTCCACATAGACCAAAGAATATGTAGCCCCAGAACTACAGAAAAAAAATGGAGCACAATGTGTTTCTTTAGATTTCACATTTTTTAGCCGGGCATAGTGGTGGGTGCCTGTAGTCCCAGCCTACAATCCTAGTACTTTAATCCTATAGTATAATCCTAGTACTATAATCCTAGTACTCTGGGAGACTGAGGTGGGTAGACAGGTTGAGCTCATGGGTTCGAGAGCAGCCTGAGACTCTGTCTCTACTAAAAAATAGAAAACCCGAGGCAAGAGGATCACTTGAGCCCAAGAGTTGAAGGTTACTGTGAGCAAATATGCCACAGCACTCAGGGTAACAGTTTGAGACTCCGTCTCAAAAAAAGAAAAAAAAAAAAAGATTTCATATTATTTTTTATGTTCTTTATTTATTTCTATTTATTTATTTATTTGAGACAGAGTCTCACTATGTCACCCTGGGTAGAGTGCCGTGGCATTATAGCTCACAGCAACCTCAAACTCTTTGGCTTAAGCGAATCTCTTGCTTCGGCCTTCTAAGTAGCTGGGACTACAGGCACCCGCCACAATGTCCCGCTGTTCTTTGGTGGTAGTTGTCATTGTTGTTTAGCAGGCCCGAACCCACCAGCTTCGGTGTATGTGGCCAGCCCCCTACTCACTGAGCTATAGGTGCCAAGCCAGATTTCACATTTTTTTATTCATGGATACAGATAACACATAGCCATGATATCTAAGTTAAATGTGAAAATATTGAGACCAGATTATAACACTTTTGAATTGGAATTAAAAGATATATCAGGGTAGTGCCACGGCATTCTATTCAGGGCAAGAACTTGAGACTCTGTCTCAAAAAAAAAAAGATGTATCTGCTTTTTGATTTTAAAAATCCATTTATTTTGAGGCTGGCAGAATGGCTCATACTTGTAATCCCAGTATTCTAGGAGGCTGAGGCAGGAGGATCGCTTGAGCTCAGGTGTTTGAGACCAGCCTGAGCAAGAGTGAAACCCCGTCTCTACTAAAAACAGAACAATTAGCCAGGTGTTGTGGTGGGGGCCTGTAGTCCCAGCTACTTAGGAGGCTGAGGTAGGAGGATAACTAGAACCCAGGAGTTTGAGATTGCTGTGAGGTAGGCTGATGCCACAGCATTCTAGCTTGGGGCATCAGAGTAAGACTCTGCCTCAAAATAAATAAATAAATAAAATCCATAAGTTTAATGTATTAGTCAATTTCATGAACAGGTATACAGGCAAAATGAAAATTAGCAGTAATGTAGGTGAAAGACATTTTACAATCAATGAAAGAGGGGCTGCATTAAACCAAATGCTTCTCAACTAGCAATTAAAGTGTTATTTTTCTTACCCTCTGATGCGCCTATTCACAGCAGCTTGTATAGATTCTGAAGCCAAAATTTTTTCTGGGTGTGTTGAGATTATGTTCAATGCTTGCGGAATGGTCGGGGGTGTGGCAGGTAACCAAGATACTGTTCCAGGATTCTTTGGTGCAGGAATTATGCACAATTCCCCACAGTGGAAAAATACCTACAAATGGTGCACATTTTAATTTTCATGGTGGGCACTGGGAACTTTAGGTGTATATGAAAATAATGTAATATGATTTCATCTCTGTAAATTTTCTTTAAACTTGGGTATACTTACCCTATTAGTGCTATTATCAGGCTCTAACCATTTAGGGAGAAAGTCAGCAGCTTCTATTAACAAGAATTCACCATCATTGTCTTCAATTCTAAAGCAAGAAAAGTTCCAATTTCACATTTTAAAAGTATGTATTTGCTAGTTTTCAAAACAGTTTTATTCTAACATATTTCCTCTTCATCTAGTAAATATCTGAGTGTGTACTATGTACAGATTTTAAGAAAATAAAATAATTACGATGCTATCAAGCACTGAAGGAAACTATTAAGATTGTAAGGAGGAGCTGAAGGAGATAAGAAATGCACATAAATAATATTAGATTAAAATATGAAAATAAACAAAGTACTATAGCAGTGGCTCTCAACCTGTGGGTCACGGCCACTTTGGGGGTTGAATGACCCTTTCCCCTTTCACAGGGGTCACCTAAGACCATTGGAAAACACATATTTTCGATGGTCTTAGGAACCAAGACAATGCTCCTCATTTGTGGGGATCACCACAACATGAGGGACTGTATTAAAGGGTGCAGAATTAGAAAGGTTGAGAACCACTATACTATAGGGTTCTGCAAGAAAGAAATTAATCATATATAGCAGGGGTCCTCAACTACGGCCTGCAGGCCACATGTGACCCATTGAGGACATTTATCCGGCCCACGGGTGTTTTTGCCATCACTACCTGTCTTGGTTAGCAGCAACTCGTCCCGCCCCAGAGCGCATGTGTGGAATATGCGCTGTACTCTCTGACTCCCCTCCTCTTTTCTCTTGACTCCTCCTCTCAGTCTGGGTGTCATCAGAGGAGTCACGAGCTTACCTGTGCAAAGACTGCTGCTGCCTGAGGACCCAGGTAAGACAAGTTAGGAGGTCTATTTTTTTTTTTTTTTTGCAGTTAGTAGGGCCTTTTTTTTTGTGGTTAAGGGAGGAAGTTTTTTCCTGAAGTTAGGAGGTCTTTGTTCTTTTGAAGTTAGAAGAGTTCTTTTTTTTTAAAGTTGGTTAGTTGGGGCTCGGCGCCTGTGGCTCAGTGGGCTAAGGCGCCAGCCTCGTACACCTAAGCTGGCCGGTTCGAATCCAGCCTGGACCCGCCAGACAACAATGGCGGCTACAACCAAAACAAAAATGGCCGGGCATTGTGGCGGGCGCCTGCAGTCCCAGCTACTTGGGAGGTGGAGGCAGAAGACTTGCTTGAGCCCAGGAATTGGACGTTGCTGTGAGCTGTGATGCCACAGCACTCTACCCAGGGCGACAGCTTGAGGCTCTGTCTCAAAAAAAAAAAAAAAAAAGTTGGTTAGTTGGCTGGGGATGGTTTCTAGGGGGGGTTGCATCACAGTGATAACGCAAATAGTCAGTGCTCAGTGCTAATGCACATTGTCAGTGCTAAGAGGTAATGCAAATGGTCAGTGCTCAGTGGTAATGATAACTGTAAATGCTCAGTGTTAATGCAAATGGTCAGCGCTCAGTATTAATGCAAATTGTCAGCAGTCAGTGTTATTGCAGATGGTTAGCGGTCAGTGTGAATGGAAATGGTCAGTGCTCAGTGTTGTCGCATGGGGGCCCCAAACTGGTAATCTGCCTAGGGCCCCATGGGAACTTAATCCGGCTCTGCAGACAGCCAAGGAGCAGGAAACCCAATTTAATTGACAGTAAGTGCATTTATATTCTGATTGCTATTCAGTTGTGTATGATGTTGTATGTTGTGTGCTGCATAAGCCCGGGTTCACACGGTTGCAATCTCTGAGCAGTGTGAGTTCAGCCATATGCTTGTATGGCTGAACTTGCATTAGATTTGGAAGAAAAAAGGCATACGCGCATATAAGATATGTGCAGTGTGCATAGGAATTTGTTCATAGTTGTTTTTTTAAACTATAGTCCAGCCCTCCAATGGTCTGAGGGACAGTGAACTGGCCTATTTAAAAAGTTTGAGGGGCGGTGCCTGTGGCTCAGTGAGTAGGGCGCAGGCCCCATATACCGGAGGTGGCAAGTTCAAACCTAGCCCTGGCCAAAAACTGCAAAAAAAAAAAAAAAAAAAAAAAAAAGAAAAAAAGTTTTAGGACCCCTGATATACAGGAAAGATTAGAAAGCCTTTACATAAGAGGTATTATCTGGGTCTTGAAAGATAATTGTTTTTGTCTCACATGCATCACTTTCTTTACATTCTATAATAGGCAATACATTCACATGGTTAAATTTTCAATAGGATGAAAAAGTCTACCTCCTGCTTTAGTTCCTCCCTGCCCAATTCCTACCCCCTCACTGCTGTTTCTTCTAGAGGTTGATTACGAATAATCTAGCTGATAGGAAAATATATTATTTCCTCCCTTTTTTTAACATTAAAGTCTTTTTTTTAAATTTCAGATTAATATGGGATTACACACAATTTGGTTACATAGTTTGCTTTTTTGTAAGGTTGAAGTCTAGGTTGTAGTTGTGTCTTTCACCCAGGAAGTGAGCAATATATCTATGCTGGGTGAGAATTTACCCAACCTCTTTTTAAAATTTAATTTAATTTAATTTGATTACCCGAAATTACCCACCCTTACCTGAATTTAATTTAGTTTACTCTACTCTTTTTTTTTTTTTTTTTGCAGTTTTTGGCTGGGGCTGGGTTTGAACTCACCACCTCTGGTATATGGGGCCAGTGCCCTACTCCTTTGAGCCACAGGCGCTCCCCAATCTACTGGTCTTAACTAAGTACTGAGTACATGTAGTGCTTGTTTTTCCATTCTTGTGATACTTTGCTTAGGAGAATGTTCTCCAAATCCATCCAGGTTGTTATAAAAGATACAAAATCTCTCGGGCAGTGCCTATGGCTCAATGGAGTAGGGCGCTGGCCCCATATTCCAGAGGTGGTGGGTTCAAGCCCAGCCCTGGTCAAAAACTGCAAAAAAAAAAAAAAAAAAAAAAGATACAAAATCTTTCATCTTTTTATGGCTGAATAGTATTCCATGGTATCATATATCACAGTTTATCAATCTATTCATGTGTTGAAAGTCACCTGGATTGTTTCCACATCTTTGCAATTGTGCATAATGCCACTATAAATAGTTAAGTACAAATGTCCTGATGAGTAATTGGTGGGACCACACCTATGGTGCATCTTACAAGGGTACATGTGAAACTTACTAAATGTAGAATATAAATGTTTTAACATAATACCTAAGAAAATGCTGTGAAGGCTATGTTAAACAGTTTGATGAAAATATTTCAAATTGTATATAAAACCAGCACATTGTACCTCACGATTGCATTAAGGTACACAGCTATGATTTAATAATTAAAAAAAAAAAGTCCTGATAATAAAATGACTTTTTTTCTTTTGAGTAGATCCCTAGTAATGGGATTGCAGGATAAAATTATAGGTCAACTTTTAGTTCTTTGAGGAATTGCCACACTTTTTTCCACAGACAATGAACTAGGTTGCATAGTCTATATACCATTATATACCATCTATCTCTATAATGGTAATGGGTGGAGATACAAGGAGAAAGGAGAGAGGGTCTTAGAATAGTATAAGCAAAACCATGGAGGCAGCACCTTAAAGTATCTATTTAGAGGCATACACCAAGTAAAGAAGTAGACTAAAGGTAAAGAAAGTTATATCATTCTGTGAAGAGTATTAAATGTTGGCAGAATCAATGAAAATATGGTTATAGTTTCATAGGTAAAGAAAAGGAATTAAAGGTTTTAGAGCAGGACAGTAAAATGGTTAGAGCTCTGCTTTAGGAAGGTTAATCAAGAAGGGATACAGAAGTACTTCTGCTTTTTTTGAATGTTATAAAAAAAAAGCTGAAGTTGCATCCCTTCCGAAGCAGGCAGAGCCTACCCCTCCAGCTTGTCTACCACCACAGGGAGCTTTCTGTCCTCTGGGGCTGACAGACCTCAACCTTTCCCTAAGCTGAAGCTACAGGGCCTTGAGGCACCACCAGCCACATGTTGTTCCACAACATCCGTGGTGGCACAGGGCAATGGGACTTCTGCCAGTAAAAGGGAAACTGACGCAGTGGAATTGGCTGAACTGGGAGCCCTGTTAGAAGAGAAGGGCGAAAGAGTAAATGCCAATCCAACTAAAGCTGAAGAAGAGCAAACATGCCCAGAGGCCTAGAAGAGGAGGAGGAGGAGATATGGGTACTGACGCTTCCCCTGCAAGACTACCGCAGCAAGGAAAAGATGGAAGAGTTTGTGTATAAGGTCTGAAAAGGCCACTAGAGGGTCATCCTGTATGATGTGGTCCCTGACTGGCTAAAGGACAATGACTACCTGCTACATAGCCATGATGACCCAAGCCCTCCTTTCGGGCTTGCTTCAAGAGCATCTTCTACATCTGTATAGAAACTGGCAACATCTGGACCCATCTGCTTGTTTTTGTGCTGTTTCCCTTTTTGGGAATCTTGGCCATGCTTAGACCAAATATGTGCCTCATGGCCCCTCAACAGGAGAATGTGGTTAGGGGGATGTTCTTTTGAGTACAGTGCTTTGCCTCAGCTTCTCTTGGCTCTTCTACACTGTCTGTTGTCATTTAGAGAAAGTCTATTGGACTTTTTCCAAACAGGACTATTCAGGGATCTCTCTAGTGATTATGAGGAGCTCTGTCCCCTGGCTCTATTATCCTTTCTGCTGCTCCCTACAGCCACAGCTCATCTACCTCTCCACTGTCTATGTCCTCAGCATTCCTGCTACCATTGTGGCACAGTGGGACCAGTTTGCCACTCCTAAGCATGGCAGACAAGAGCAGGAGTGTTCCTGGGATTTGATTGAGTGGTGTTGTGCCCACATGCACTTTATTATATTGCAGAGGGCATTGTCAAGGCCACCACAGTGGGCCTGACAGGCAGGCTCTTCCTCATGACTGTGATGTACATCACTGGAGCTGGCCTTCATGCTGCTCCGATTCCTGAGCGCTTCTTTCCTAGAAAATATGGCATGATTCCAGTCTCATCAGATTTTCCTAGAAAATCTGGCAAGATAGATTTTCCATTTACTGGTGGTGGCAGCAGCCTTTATTCACTTTTATGGTGTCTCCAACTTTCAGGAATTCCAGAAAATCAGGACAGGTGACTGTACTGATGACTCCCTTCTCTGAGATTTCCCACCTAAATGGTGGAGGAAGAACTTCCCAAGTGCTTTTAAAAATTTCTTTGATGAAGTGAGAGGAAGAGTCTGAGTTGTCTGTTTCTAGAAGAAACCTATTAGAGAATTCAGTACGAACCAAGCTTTCGCCCACTTTAACACCCACTGGGCAATAAACTTAACATTTCTTTCTTTTTTTTTTTTTTTTTTGAGACAGAGCCTCAAGCTGTCACCCTGGACAGAGTGCCGTAGCATCACAGCTCACAGCAACTTCCAATTCCTGGGCTCAAGCAAGTCTCTTGCCTCTGCCTCCCAAGTAGCTGGGACTACAGGCGCCCGCCACAATGCCCATCATTGTTGTTTGGCGGGCCCAGGCTGGATTCGAACCCGCCAGCTCAGGTGTACGTGGCTGGCGCCTTAGCCCGCTGAGCCACAGGCGCCGAGTCTAAACTTAACATTTCTATTCCCCTACCTGGGAAAGGAGGGGATGGGCAAACTTAGC